>VONZ01001214.1:0-189504 GCA_012976165.1 Labeo catla
CTTTACCCTGGAACTGGACTTGACTTGGAAGCCTTGGACTTTGGAGCAGCTGCTGTAGCTTGACTTGACACAGGAGACACAGCTGCAACTTGACCTGACTCTGAAGATGTATCTGCAGCTTGACTTGGCTCTGCGGCTTGACGTGGCTCTGCAGCTTGACTTGGCACAGGAACAGTAGCTGTAATCTTGCTTGGCTCGGGGGTGGCAGCTGTGACTTTACTTGACTCAGGAAACGCAGCTGCGACTTGACTTGACACAGCTGCAACTTGAATGGAATCAGGGGTAGCTGCCATTTTAGCTGCCCATACGGCCATGAGGGGTGAGTCCAGTATGTGTGCCATCATGTGGTGTGGTTCTGGGATGGCGGCCATCTTGTGAACTGGCTTGGGGAAGGCGGCCATCTTGTGGACTGGCTCTGGTATGGCGGCCATCTTGTGGACTGTCTTAGGGACGGCAGCTATCTTGTGGGCTGGTTGTGGGAGGGCGGCCATGACGGGTGCAGGCCCTGGAGCGGCAAACGTGGCGTGAGCAGGCCCTGGAGCGGCAGGCATGGCGTGAGCAGGCCCTGGAGCGGCAGGCATGGCGTGAGCAGGCTTTAACGGTGGATGGCGGCAGGCAGGCTTTGGCTTGGTGGATGTGGCAGGCGGGCTTTGGCTTGGCGGATGTGGCGAGCAGGCTTTGGCTTGGCAGGCATGACGTGAACGGATGGCTTGAGTGGGCGTGACTTGGAGGCACTGGCTGTGGTGGCATGGCGTGAAGACGAACTTTGGCGGTGGACATGACTTGAGCTGGCTTTGGCAGCAGGCATGACGTGAACAGAACTTGGCTTAGTGGATGTGACTTGAGCTGGCTTTGGCTTGGCAGGCTTGGTTTGAGGAGCCTCTGGCGTGACGGTGACGATACCGGACATGAAGGTTGGGATGTGACGGGTCTCTGGTTTGCTTGAGGTGAAGGGAGCTGGTTGTGGTGGGGTAGCTACTGCAGGATTGCGGGGTCCCTCGTCTGCAATCCCGACAGTAAAAGGTGAGCCACTTAAACGCAAGGCTAAGTCTATGTATTTTTCAAGAGTCCAGTGTGGGGTATTGTGTGGCATGAGACGTGAAATGTCCTTACTTAAACCAAACCGGAAAAGATCTTTGAGAGATGTATCGTTAAAGTTCACCTGATAACACAGATCACAGAAGTCGGTTACATAATCCTCTATTGGATGGTTTCCTTGTCGGAGACTGATGAGACGATCTGCTGGGTCCATGGTTGGTCGTGTATTTGTAACTTCCGCTGGATTCTTGGGTGGCGAAGTATTCTGTAACGTGGATGCTGAGGCGGCGTTAAAATCCATAGGCAGAAGTTTTATTGGAAACAACAGCAAACTTACACATGAAACAGGCAGAGGGTCAATAACCAGGAAAGCAGTCCAAAACCATAAACGTAATCCGAGCAGCAAATACCAAGAAGTCAGTCCAATCAGGCAAACAATCCGACAAGGGTAATCCGTAAACTCAATAAACCAAAAGCAAAGCAAGACGGCAACAGGTAATCCAACAGAGTAAATATAGAAACGCTCGGTAAGGCAGGTGAAACTGGCAATACTTCGCAAAGTATTGAGCACATGGCCAGTCTTTAAATAGTGACAAACAGAAAGTAACAATAGAAGCAGCAGAGGGAGTGTACAAGCAGTCCTAGGGTGAGAGCTCCCTCTGCTGGCTTGGCGTTACAGTTACAATACAAGTCTTAAGATACTTTCATTTTGATCGCTACTGTATACAATGTTTACACCCAAACTATAAAATTTTATCCCAGTACTTCTTTTATTTAAATGTCTGTAACACAGAAATAATTATTATGATGTGGTTGAAAACTATTTGTGTTGCACTTTCTGCGTTCATATTTACCCCGACCCTCTGATTCATTAACATGGGCAGCGACAAAACGTGCTTCTCACGCTCCGCTGACACTCGCGATGTGAATCCATCTAATAGACATAGCTAAATCGTTGTCATTCAGGAATAAGATCGCGTGGGTGTTTGAATCGAGATCTCGATATTTTAAGGATTAATCGAGCAGCTCTAATGAAAACACTGCAAAATGTTTTGCGAGGATATTGTCACGATCTCGTGCCATGCAAGTCATTTACTGCAAGTTATTCTTTTCGTTATTTCCCTATAGTACCTAATGAACTAGAAGTCTCACCCATTGGCTTTCTTCCACATTGAAGAACTCCGTGAATAGAATAGAATAGAATAGAATAGAATAGAATAGAATAGAATAGAGGTGGAGATGAAGTATGTAGTTCTTATCTGATCAAACATACACATGTAACCAGCAACACAAATAGCTTATGTTAATCTTAAAGAACCCTTGTTATCCAATGCAGTCCTTTTTGTTTACAAAAGGTGATTAACTAATGGTCCAGTTGAGTCTAGAAGTAGGAACATTTTTTAGACTTGTCCAGTGAAGTTGTTAACATTGTTTATTTTTCTCTTTCTGTTCTCAATTAGGTTAAATTCAATGAAACAAACACATCTGGATGGTTACCACAAGCCCTGCTGGGGGTCAAAACAAATAAGTTTTTGGTGCCAGCCAGCAGTTTGAAGTCTGTAAGGCATAAAGTATACAGCGAAAGCGTACAATGATCAGAGGCTCTCCAAAAAGAGCAAAAAGCACAATAAAACAATGCAAACTGTTCTACTGGAAGACTTCTGGAGCCACACAATAGCTTTGTATAAGAAAAAGATTCAAATTTAGGTTCAAATTTTGGCATAAAGATATCAAATGAAATGAAAAATTGCAAATTAATGCAAAATCATATGGAACATAGGTTGCCTTTTTTGGTGCTTGGCGGTCCTCGCTTGCTGTATCAGATTTATTCATTAGGGAAAAACTGCAAAATTCTCTTAAATTCAAAACATGACTTAAAGTTGTCAGGTATACATGTAACCATGACCTACAACTTCCATTAAAATGTTTGTAAATCACTGAAAATTATACCTTTCTTAAGGGCAGGAGATTAGCATGTTTCTCATTCGTTTCCTCACCGTTTCCTTATCCATATTAATCCAAACGAACTAAAGGAGGGGAGCTGGTGTGCATTTCCAAGTGCATTTGCCAAAAACAACCCATCCCACAGGGATTTTTTTTCATTGAACAACATTATTTGTGGTAGAACATTAAAATTTATTGCCCTAATGAAACATAGTTTTGCTTCTCATTGTTATGTGTGTAAATGTGTTTCTTTTTTTTCTGTGTCAGACGTCTTATCAATCTTTTGGCAACAAATTGCCTCAGGCTCTGGATACCAGAACTGGCGGTGCTTGTCTGAAATCATGCTGTTAGCATTCCTGTTAGCTGAAATAACGTGTTTGCTGAATTTGTGTTACACAGAGGTCTAGTAAAAGGATGAAACGTCTTTATTATAATGATTGTTTGGATAAAAAAAAGGGATGTGGATTTGCTTTCTTCTTTAACCAATCTTAACTAATAACTGTATGTAACTGATAGTTGGATATTCTGCAATGATTAGCCTGAATGTGCAGTATGCTAGGACACTGATTTATTCTCTCAGCACAAACAAGTTTTCATCATCAGTTATGCTTAGTGTGAACACCTGTTTTATCCTCGCTGTTCCTGAGGTGGGCAAGTGCTGAAAGAGCCTAGGGGGCTACAGTGATAGTTTTGATAAAGAAACATCTTAATCAAAGGCCCATAAACCTATGTTAGTGCTGCTAGGATGGAGACAGCCATGCCCTCTGGTATAGAAGAGGCGATGACTGAGGTATGAGATATGTTTACAGATGTAAGTACATCCTGACCCAGATAATGTGTAAATATGTGTTAAATGCTGTCCTACAAACCCTGTATATATACCAAGATGTATTAGCAATATGGTTACACTAAGCTGCTTGCATATCTACATGAAAAAAAAAAAAAACTCAATATATTCCAAATGTTAAGCCATATGATGAATTTGTAGGAGGAGCAGACTAGCGTTTAAGTTTTCTTTGGAAGAAACTTTGACAGCCTTGAAACCATGAGGTTAAAATGTTTAAAATGTGTGTGACCCAAACAATGTAGTTTGTATGTAAAACTGCTGATTGATGCCGTCAAACATGTGTTGGAGTCCACCAACTGAAAGATTCTTGAATCACAGATCTTTTTGAATATGGCATGTTAAAGAATTAATTTAGTGCTGGCAAGAAAATTGTCTATGCAGTAGAAAGGATTTTTTTATTTTTTTTAATGGTGCTATATGACTAAAGAATAAAGGCTGCACATATGGGGATACGAACAACAATGTGGAAATCTTTAGTTTTAACAAAAGCCCTTAGAAGCCATAGAGGCCTGGGTTCAGGCAACATGGAGGAGGAGTACAGGAGGAGTACACATTGTTCATTTAATTCTACTACTGACATTGTAACAATATAAAGCTGGTTGAAAATAGTTGAACTTGTCTTTCAACGCATTTTTATTTTACCTTTGTGTGCGAAGTCCCATTATTCCAGCTGTTAATTGTTGTTCTTGGCCCATTTGTCAGTTTATTTATTTGTGTATTGATTGAGTTGCTGCTGTGGTATGTTTATGTTGCGATTATTATTTTTTTTCTCTTTGCCACTCTAAATGCAACATATTTTAATAGTGTCTGGCAGCACATACACCTCTGTGAACTCATTTGAATTTGTTGGCTACAGCTAGTCACAATGGTAAAAGTGCAAGAATGCTGAATGTTGGAATTCAAGCTTTCCTCTATGCTTGATTGAAGGGTCACGACATTGACCCTGGAGACTTGTCCCTGGTCGTGACCTAATTTAAACTCGGTGATCAATCATAAATCTGGCCTTCAAAACATGTGGGTTGAAAAGAAAGAAAATACACTGAGCGATTTCTCTGGAGGGTAAACCAGCACACAAGTCCAGATAAGCAAGACTTTGTAAACGTCCAAAACAACCAAAGCCAATTTGCCTTTTACTAGTGCTCTCATTTGTGTTTTGTATGAGAGCTATTGTAAAAGGAAGTCTGGCTCTGTCTGTCTATCTATCTATCTATCTATCGATTGTTGCTTAGATAGATAGATAATGCATAAATATATTACACTGCTGTGGGCTTCCAAACTCCAGTCATTGTAAACTTTACAGTATGCACAGTGATTTTTTTAAAATAGCCATCCCACACACTGTCCTCCCTCAATACCCAAGCAGTGTTGAACATAATATACACCCTGACAAATGCCTCAGCTGATAGAGATCATTGAAGTCACAATGCTCTATAATTTGTTTATATAACAGGATACTGCTGTCTGAGAGCAGCTATTAATGCTCTTTAAGGATTCTTCTTCAAGGATTTGGTTAATTTAAGTATATAGTCTGTAACTTGTAAGACAAAATTCATCAAATAGTCAGGTAAGAGCATGGCTAGTAAAATATCTACCCATAATGTAACCAACAGGGTACTGTAGTTCACAAGAGCAATAATTTAGTAATGGCAGACAGTAATCAGAGGTTACAATCAAGGAGATGAAGATTTTATGAGCGCTTTCATTGGGCTCAGATGTTTCTAATAAAACCTAAATCATTTTGGGCTATTTTTCATTTCTCCAAACCCCGAATTCCCAAGGGGCCTCCTAGCTGTTTTTCACATAGGAAAAAGCTTAATGTTTGGAGATAATGATTATTATAATTTTGTGAATTCATTTTTCCGAATGCTCTACAACTCTTTTCTCTTCTAGTGTGGCAGAGAGTCAGAATCACAGTAGGCCTGGTAATCCAGACAACAAGATCTTTGTTTATTGAATTTAAGAAAAGTAAACATTACTCAGCAAAATAAGTTTTTCCATCTGCTATTATTTGTTTTAACCATTTGCCAAGTGCCATTTTATTAAATGCCATGTTGTTAGATACTGGACTAAAAGGGCCTGTTAGCAGAGGCGTAGGTGTGATTTTACATTTGGGTGAGTCTCTAGACAAATGTGTGGGCTTCTAGACAAATATAAAATTAAAACTAAAACCACCAGTTGCAATAAAAAGGGGTTTTATCCCTTTTTTATATGCATGAATGTTGAAAACAGCCTGATGCACCATGCAATAATAAACAGACCCATTAACTCATCTGTGAATACTGTATGTGTAATAATATGATACTCTAGGTCTCTGATTGAGGTAGCTTCCTCAATTTTTGAGCAATGAGAACTCATAATACTGTGTAATTTGTTTATAAAGCTGAAGACAAGGAGTGTGTAACACTGGTAACACTGAATGATGGAATCAATCAAATCTGTAGAAAGGTGGGCATGGCTAGTAAAATATCTCAGCCCGTAACGTAAACAGGGTATGATATTGATTTATTCTGGAGGGCAGAGCTCATGAGTTTCCAATTATTCGGCAGTCAATTACTTTTTATGGTTTTTCTGCGTATTACTGAATACATCCAAAAAGTCCCTCCGTTAAGTTTCATATTGCCCATATGCTGCTTTAAGCAAAATAAATGAGGTCTACGACAACTCTTATGTGTTATCCATGTCTTTCAATACAAACGGCAGTGGTTAGAAGTATCTTTTTAGCTGATTAATTATATGTCCTCAGCTTGCTTGTTCACTATGTCTCTTTGAGTGCTTCATCTTGTGCCTATGCTAAATCTTGCTACTTACTCACATCATGTTCACAACAAAACATCGAAATAGGTTTTCCAATCTTTAAGGCCTCTTACATCGCAATCTCTCCACCTGTTTTGGAAAATGACGACATACCTTACAAAAATATTATGCTCTACTCAAGCCAGTTAAGCTTATTGTACCACTGAGCAGTTAAAACTAGGGTTTTACTAGTTAAAGTCTTTGTTGCAGGGAATGATTTTAAAGTTTTCTGGAATGAAGGCTTATCATTTTAATAAAGGCCACACATTCGACACCATTCACAGTTTCAAGATTAAATGGTTAAAACTCGCACTTTAGATTCGTAGTAATATTTAAGCACATAATGGTGCGTATTAGGATGGCGTGGGCTTGCTATATGTGTCTGTCTGTTAGTATTTTGGGGAAAGATTTTGCTTAGGGGGAAAGCTGTAAAACTAAAGGCTTTTAATGGTTACAGTCAAGGGTGGGACGGCTTGAAAAAGGTCACTTGGGTTTAAATCTGTTTCGCTGCAGATGCCGGGAGAGAAAGGTTCTTTAAGGTTATACAGCAGGGTGGATCTTGTTCTTAATTTGATTTGTTCTCTCTCAGCTTTTGGAGATTCTTTTATTTAAGCTAGATTGTAGGCTTTAGTTAATCAGTTTAATGTAAAAACCCCAGATCTGACAGAATAGCCTGCTTAAAATCAATTTCGCTTCTGAAATGGATCCCATGTCAGTTCACGTCTTGGTTTATACAGCACAAATGTAATGTTTACGATCATTTTAAAACTCAAACTCAGGTGAAAATAATGTTAACATTGGACCTACATGCACACTGACGTACGGCTGGATTTAGGAAAACAACTTGGACTGAAAAACTCAGGAAATTCCTTACTTTTCTTCACCTCCAGACCACATCATCAACATATATCTGCCAAGGACTTGTCATTTGAGCAAATGGTGAGATCATTTGAAATAGGTTGGAGCAGGTGCAGTGGTTTTGGTGGATGATGCCTATTTTTTCATTTATAAAAGAAAACCAAAAAAGGCACCTAGTTTAAATTTGAAACATTCTTTCACTGGGATGTTATTTGAAACGCTTGCGTAGACTACAGTTTAATAATGTAGTCACTGTAGACATTATGTGCTTGTGTAAATAAAAGGATTTTACAATACAATTCATAAATCAAGATGGTGGATTATAGACTTTGGTTTAATTTTTGTTTAATTTATACGCTTCTGTCCAAAGTTTTTCTTAAATAATGCTGTTAAAATTAGAAGTATGAACATAATATAGCAATTCATGCTTAAAATCAGCACGTTTATCCAAAGAGTTCAAGAATGTGACCAGTCAGGTTCTCTAACACTATGATAGTTTAGTACTGTTTGGATTGAACGTCATTCTGGCTGTCTTAGCTGAGACTCTTTGATGTATCAGTGTTATTCTTCAATAAGAAAAACTAATGCGTCGTTGCACAGGCCCAAGTTGTAGAGACAAAGTTGACTCACATGGTTCTGTTTGTCATTTGTTTATTTGACTGTGCTCAGGGTTTACCTCACCATAAGGGCTGATGTGAGAATGCAGAAATGAATTCTCTCACGCCAGCATCTTGGGTGACGAGGCATGAGTTAATTGATGTTGTTTGCATTTGTTTTTTGGTTGATCTTGCTTAAGCCACACTATTGTCTCCAAGAGTAGTAGCTCATTTGCATGTATGCCTGGAACAAATAAACTTTTGAGCCAAGAAACTCTGTATAAATACTGATGAGGCACAGTGAGTTCACTGACTGAGACCTCCCTGATCGTCTGTGTCAGCATCCCTGCACTTAATTAATGGCTGTACATATCCTGCTCCTCCGCCCATTATCCAGCTTATTACACGGCTACCTGCCAGTTAAATAAATGTGGATATGAAACATTAATTAGAGTTTAAATGATTTTTCAATTTTACCTCTATATTAACTTAAAGTTTCCGTTACGATGTACAAAACACACTGAAGATGCTGGAACAATATTACAGTAATATTAATACAGAGGTCCTCTGAGGTCATTTTCACTACAGTTCTATAACAGAAACACTGAGTTGTTTTTGTAAGTGAATGTGAGTCAAGAAAACAAGAAAAATGAAAGTAACATCAGTTACAGTTAAAGTTACAGTTAGCATTGCCATGGACATCGCCAAATATTAGCCAATTGCTGACCACTCAATGTGATGACTGACCAATCAGATTCAGGCATTCCAACAGGTTGTTTAAAGGAGAAGTTCACTTTCAGAACAAAAATGTACAGATCATTTACTCGCCCCTTGTCATCCAAGATGTTCTTGTCTTTCTTTTTTCAGCCGTAAAGAAATTGTGTTCTTTGAGGAAAACTTTTCAGGATTTCTCTCCATATAGTGGACTTCAATGGTGCTTGCGAGTTTGAACTTCGAAAATGCAGTTTAAATGCAGCTTCAAAGGGCTCTAAATGATCTGAGGAAGAAGGGTCTTATCTAGCAGTTATTTTCTAAACAATTGACAATTTATATTTTTTAACCTCAAATGCTTGTCTTGTCTAGCTCTGCGTGAACTCTGTGTATTCCGGTTCAAGACAGTTAGGGTATGTCGAAAAACTCCCATCTCATTTTCTCTTCAAACTTCAAAATTATCCTACATTGCTGCAGAAGTACAGACCCAGTGTTTACAAAGTGAACGTGGAAAGAAGATCAAACGCCCTTTACAAAAAAAAGGTAAAACGGTAATGTAGGACGATTTTGAAGTTGGAGAAGAAAATGAGATGGGAGTTTTTCAACCTACCCTGCCTGTCTTGAACCGGAATACACAGAGCACACGCAGAGCTAGACAAGATGAGCATTTGAGGTTAAAAATTCTATAAATTTTAAATTTGTTTTAGAAAATAATCAATCGTTTTACTAGATAAGACCCTTCTTTCTTGGCTGGGATCATTTAGAGCCCTCTGAAGCTGCATTTTGGAAGTTCAAACTTGCGGGCACCATTGAAGTCCACTATATGGAAAGAAATACTGAAATGATTTCCTCAAAAAGCAATTTCTTTCTGAAGAAAGAAAGACATGAACATCTTGGATGAGAAGGGGGTGAGTAAATTATCTGTAAAATTTGGTTCTGGAAGAGAACTTCTCTTTTAATAAGTTGGCTTAATAGCACATTTTGCAGACTGTTGCTTTCTCCATAAGCATGTAAGTGTTTATCTGCTCTTTTTTGTGTATTTTCCTTAGTGTTCGCACCTTTCATTGAAACTCTGTCATTTTTTTATTGTCTGTGTTTTAGCATCTAATTATGTTAAAGCTTTAGAGCTTTTGGACTTTTAACAGTCAACATCTAATCAGTGTAAAAACCATTATCTTTATTAGTGCAGCCCTCAGGCCCAGATTTATTAAGTCTAGCTGGTCGTTTGTTCACCCTAAAACTGCATAACACCGAGACTCAAATGAAAACTGCATGTTTGTTACAGTCCAGTTTTCCATCTGAGAGAAATTGAGAATGCAGGAATCCCCCTAACTGTGTTAGGTTGTAATGAAGCTCACTCCTGCAGAGAGCTCTACTTGTAGCGATTTATAGCACAGAGGTATGACATCATCGCTCTCTTTCATTTCGCTGTACACTTCTCTTAAGATGTCCTGCATCGCAAGCCATCGAGCTAGTCTTCAAGGTCTGGCAGGCAAATTGACATGGCCAGGGCCCAACTGCTCTCAAACCACAAGCTAAAGAAAGCCAAGTTATGAGGCGAAACCCAATGCACAAATGAACATCTAGATGACAGTACAGTATCAGTTCACATTTCTTTCAGTGAGTCAGTAACCTGAAAAATAGACAAATGTAAGAAGTTCAACCACAGAAACAGCAGGATGTTACTGATATGTTTGGATGACTTAAGCACATTTCTCTTCTGATCTTAAGTCAGATCACTCTTGAATGTTTAGGTCTATTTCTTGATGTTGTCATCGCCTGGCTCCTCACATGTATCAGGTGAGAGCCAAGTGGACCTATTTACCTGCTTCTCATATCCTTATTAACCTTTATCTTCCATCTGATACTTGGCTTTTTCTTTCTTATCTTTGTTTTGTCATATTGATCTCTATTCTAAGCCAGCAATGAGCAATGATATGTCAAGCTTGGTCACTGTTTTCCTAACAAATATAGTTTGATCACATACATATTTTACATTTGCAATGGGCTTACTTCAAACTGCAGTGCATTTAGGAAGATTAAGTGGTAAGTGGTTTTACTCTAGAATTTGAAATTCTCATGATCCTCTTCCTTCTCAAACATTTCATTCTGTCACAAAGTTCAGTACTCTTAAAACATTTGAAGAATATTCAGATAAATAATCTTTCTTACTTTTTGTTAAAAATCACTTGATGCATTTTGTAAGCTCTCAGACCTCTTGGATATGTTCTACACTTTTAAATGAACAGTATACATTTGGCTGACTCTGAAAAGAGAGCTTTTCACAATATACTGTTTCAAAGCAGCTTTACAGAAAATGATTCCCTATACCTCCAGGACAGCAAGCCAAAGAATGGGCCTTTCCTTTTCCTTTCCTTCCTTCCTTTCCAAAGGGTGGAAAAAATGATGAGAAGTCGAACTTTCATGTGAAGTACAGTTAGGAAGGAAGTTTCAGGCATCACGTGCCCTTTCAGTTGTCTTTTGAGTCTCTTATTCAATTCAATTCAAATTTATTTGTATAGCGCTTTTCACGATACATATCATTGCAAAGCAGCTTTACACCAAATTGACATTTTTACAATATATGTAGTAGTAGCTTGATGTACATATGGCAGAGATGTGTGGTAAAGATCAATTAATGACGTAATCAAACAGACAAAGAACACTATAAATTAGTAGCAGAATTCGGTAGTGCTGTATGTTTTCAGGGTTGGCATCATCTGAAGTCCTCTGTGGGGTTGGCATCATCTCTTCTTAAGTGTTCTGGATCCACACTGGAGCTTGTGAATTCCTAGTTACCATGGGATGTCAATCCCATGGCAAAAACAGAGAACAAATAGGAACATAATTAGCGTAGCTGCTGTTCAAACTAAGAAAAGGAAGGTTTGTTAAACCAGAGCTAAAAGATTAATAATGAACATTTGATCAGATATAGCTGCAGGAAAAGTTTATGAGATGCATTATTTGAATGCTTGGCTAAAAAGAGGTGTCTTTAATCTAGATTTAAACAGAGAGAGTGTGTCTGAACCCCGAACGTTATCAGGAAGGCTGTTCCAGAGTTTGGGTGCCAAATGTGAAAAAGCTCTACCTCCTTTAGTGGACTTTGCTATCTTAGGTACTACCAACAGTCCAGAGTTTTGTGACCTTAGGGAGCGTGATGGATTGTAGCGTGGTAGAAGACTAGTTAGGTACGCAGGAGCTAAACCGTTAAGTGCCTTATAGGTAAGAAGTGCTATTTTGTAGCTGATGCGGAACTAATAGGTAGCCAGTGCAGAGACTTTAAAATTGGGGTAATATGATCATATTTTCTTGACCTGGTAAGGACTCTAGCAGCTGCATTTTGGACTATCTGTAGCTTGTTTATTGAAGATGCAGGACAACCACCTAGTAGTGCATTACAATAGTCCAGTCTAGAGGTCATGAATGCGTGAACTAGCTTTTCTGCATCAGAAACAGGTAACATGTTTCGCAGCTTGGCAATGTTTCTAAGATGGAAGAATGCTGTTTTTGTAACATGAGAAATATGATTTTCAAAAGACAAGTTGCTGTCTAATATAACACCCAGGCTTTTGACTGTAGTGGAAGTAACAGTACATCCATCTAGTTGTAAATTGTAAGTCAAAAGATTCTGTGTATTGTTTTTAGGTCCAATAAGTAATATCTCTGTCTTATCTGAATTTAATAGCAGAAAATTGTTGGTCATCCAATCTTTTACATTTTTAACACACTCTGTTAACTTCGATAATTCAGAAGTTTCATCTGGTCTTGTTGAGATATATAGTTGAGTATCGTCAGCATAACAATGGAAACTAATCCCGTGTTTTCTAATAATATTACCAAGGGGCAGCAAGTATATTGAAAATAGTAGAGGACCTAGAACAGATCCTTGTGGCACTCTATACTTTACTGGTGATAACTAAGATGACTCCCCATTTAAATAAACAAAGTGGTAGCGATCAGAGAGGTAGGATCTAAACCATTTTAAAGCCTGCCCTTGGATACCTGCATAATTTTGTAGTCGATCTATTAGTATGTCATAATCTATAGTGTCGAACGCAGCACTAAGATCAAGTAAAACTAGCAATGAGATGCAGCCTTGGTCTGATGCAAGAAGCAAGTCATTAGTGATTTTAACAAGTGCAGTTTCTGTGCTGTGATGGGGCCTGAAGCCTGACTGAAATTCTTCATAGATATCATTTTTTTGCAAGAATGAGCACAGTTGAGCAGATATAACTTTCTCTAAAATTTTAGACATAAATGGAAGATTAGAAATGGGTCTGTAATTTGCCAGTTCACTAGGGTCTAGTTGTGGTTTCTTAATAAGAGGCTTAATAACCGCCAGCTTGAATGGTTTAGGGACGTGACCTAAAGTTAACGATGAGTTGATAATATTGAGAAGCGGTTCTTCAGCCACAGGTAATAATTCTTTTAGTAATTTAGTGGGTACAGGATCTAATAGGCATGTTGTTGGTTTAGACACAGTGATGAGTTTAACTCTTCCTGTCCTATAGCGGTAAAGTACTGCAGTTTTTCTTTAGGTGTGACGAAAGAAGTTGACATATTAGATGCAGTATAATCTACATTGGTTATTGTATTTCTGATGTTATCTATTTTATCAGTGAAGAAATTCATAAAGTCATTGCTATTAAACTGTAAAGGAATATTTAGATCAGGTGGCGTCTGGTTATTTGTTAATCTAGCCACTGTGCTAAATAAAAACCTTGGATTGTTTTGGTTATTTTCTATGAGTTCGCGGAAATGCTCGGCCCTAGCAGCTTTTAAAGCCTGTCTGTATCTGGACATACAGTTTTTCCATGCAATTCTAAGAACTTCCAAGTTAGTTTTTCTCCATTTGCGCTCAAGATTGCGAGTTTCTTTCTTGAGGGAATGGGTATTACTGTTGTACCATGGCGCAATACGTTTTTCTCTAACTTTTTTCAATTTGATGGGGGCAACAGCTTCTAACGTATCGGAGAAGATGGTGCCCATATTGCTAGTCATTTTGTCTAGATCCTGTGTATTAAGGGGTACACAGAGCAGTTGAGATAAATCAGGCAGGTTATTTGTAAATCTATCTTTGGTGGCTGGAACAATAGTTCTGCCAAGACGATAACGCGGAGCCATATAGTTAATATCAGTGATACGCAGCATGCACGATACAAGGAAATGGTCAGAAACATCATCACTTTGAGGTACGATATCTATATCAGTAAGATCAATTCCATGCGATACAATTAAATCTAGCGTATGATTAAAACGATGAGTGGGCCCAGTGACATTTTGCTTGACTCCAAAAGAGTTTATTAGATCAGTAAACACAAGTCCTAACGCATCATTTGTATTATTAACGTGAATGTTAAAATCTCCGACAATTAGCACTTGATCAAAATTAACCAATAGTTCTGAAAGGAATTCTGCAAATTCTTTTAGGAAATCTGTATATGGCCCTGGCGGTCTATACAGAGTAGCTAAAACAAGAGATAGGAGAGATTTCTTTTGCATATCTGGCAGAGTAACATTAAGCAAAAGTATTTCAAATGAATTAAACCTGTATCCTGTTTTCTGAGTAACATTGAGAATATCACTATATATTGTTGCAACACCACCACCACTACCACTCTGACGGGGCTCATGCTTATAATAGTAGTTTGGTGGAGTAGACCCATTTAGACCAATATAATCATTAGGTTTTAGCCAGGTTTCGGTTAAGCAGAGTACATCAAAACTATTATCTGTGATCATTTCATTCACAATAACTGCTTTGGGTGCAAGTGATCTAATGTTTAGGAGCCCAAGCTTTAAAAATGGTTTCTGTTCGTGTATTTTGCTTTTTTCTGGTTTAATTACGATCAGATTTTTTATAGATCCTGCATTAAATTTATGTTTTGACCTCACTATTCGAGGAACAGACACAGTCTTTATAGATTGGACAGTGCAAGTACTATCATTTAAGCGTTCAGAAAAAAAGCCATTATAGCAATCATTTGAGAATGTACTTACTAGTCAAATGGAGCGTAGCGTCCTGGAGATGTTGTCCGACAGAAGTTCCGCTCCGACTCTGCTGGGGTGCAGGCCATCAGCACGGAAAAGCCTAGGACGTTCCCAGAAAAGATTCCAATTATTAACAAAGAGCAGTTTCTGTTCTTTACACCATGTCAATAACCATTCATTTAGAGCAAGAAGTCTACTGAACCTTTCGTGCCCACGTCGATACGTGGGAAGCGGTCCTGACACGACGATCCTCGTCGCGGGCGACGTGCTGCGAGCCGTCTCGATCAGGCTGCTGAAGTCCCTCTTCAGAACCTCCGTCTGCCGCAGCTTGGTGTCGTTCACCCCCGCGTGCAGGACGATCGCGCCGACGCTCTCGCCGTCCTTCAGGATTGCGGGTATCTGCGCAGAAACATCGAGAACGCGAGCACCAGGAAAACAGTGGGTGTGGACTTTACCTTTAGCTAAAGTAGCACGTACGTACCGGACAATGGAGTCTCCGACGATCACAGCGTCGCGTTCCGTCTCGCGAAAGGGGGGCGAAGCGGTTCCGGGTGGAGATCTCGAAGACCGGAGGCAGCGGAGGGGGCAAGGTCCTCGGCCGGGGCCTGGCTCACGTCTTCCCCTGCTGCTGCACCCAGGGTCCGTGGTGTCCCGGCGCCGGAGTGAAGGACATCTGGGAAGATCGCCTCCAGGGTGCACGGTACCTGTGCAGAGAAGCACACGGAGTAGAGGTGGTCAGAGTGTTAGTATCGCACTGTATACTTACCCGGGAGGATTCCAGAGCGGCTTTCTGCTCTCTCAGCTCGGTCTGCCTCCCCAGCAGCTCCTGAATCTGCTTCTCCAGGGCCTCCAGCAACGAGTACAGCTTGAACGTGTCCTCACCTGCACTCAAAGGTGGACACAAATTCGCCATTAAAGCAAGTAACAGTGAGTAAACAATGGTAATGTGTGTAAATAGTGTGTAAACAATGCAAGCAAGATTAGCGGCAACCACGCTGGTGCTGCTAACGGGCTATAAGCTAGCAACTCGGGAAATCAAAACAAAACTAGTTATAACAAAGTAACCCGGATGTTTTAGTTGTAAAATACAATAGGGGGTATATTCACAGGTTATAAGAAACGAAAATGATGGTGTATAAATTTGATTTTAAATTGAAAAACAGACAATAAGAAATCAACTTGACGGAGCTCAAACTCTAAGGGTGCGACCTTATTCATGTGACCTTAGGACTATTTCACTAAAGCACTTCTCCTCATGGGGTGAATGAAGACAACAGTGCAGATTTTGAAGATCATTTATGACTGGTCATCAGTTTACTGGTATTTTGGTGCTGATGTGTATGTGTGAATAATATATATTTTTATGAATCTTTGCGATCGCCTTTCCTTATAACCTGGTAGTTAGGAAGTTTAGCAGCTAAATGCGGCTAATGTAAACAAGATCGTCTTTCCACAGAGAGAAAAGAGGGGCGGGGTGAGCAGAGCTCATTTGCATTTAAAGGAACAACCCCTTAGAATGAGATGATTTTTGCAGAGCTGATTTTGGCAAGGTAAAATGGGTGTTGTTTTACAAAACCATTGAGAATTTTTAATCAAGGTATATTAGAGACTTTTCATTAAGACCCTAAAGAATCATATCAACTTGTGGAAAATGGGCATCCGATGACCCCTTTAAAACTCGCCAAATTCCAGCCTTCATATATACTTCTTAACCTCAAATGCTTGTTTTGTCTAGCTCTGTGATGCGCATGCGTACTCTGTGTATCCAGGTCAATCCGGGTCAATACAGTTAGGGAAGGTTGAAAAAGTCCCATCTCACTTTCTTCTCCAACTCCAAAATTGTCCTACATCGCTGTTTTTTTGTAACGGGCATTTGACCTTTGTAAACACTGGGTTGGTACTTCTGCAACAATTTAGGAGAAAATGAGATGGAAGTTTTTCAACTGTATTGAACCGGATTACACAGAGTCTGCATGCGCATCGCAGAGCTAGACAAGATGAGAATTTAAGGTTAAAAAGTAAAGAAGCAGAAAAGGAGCAGCGCCAAACAATTAAGATCCGCACATGATTATGTGCCAGGCTTATATCTGTTCAAAAAAAGGTCAAAAAGTATACACTTTTTTTTTTCTTTTTTTTTTTAGAAAATGGCCGATCATTTCGCTAGATAAAACCCTTGTTCCTCGGCTGGGATCATTTAGAGCCATCTGAAGCTGCATTTAAACTACATTTTGGACGTTCAAACTCGTGGGCACCACTAAAGTCCACTATATGGATGGAAATCCTGAAATGTTTTCCTCAAGAATCATAATTTCTTTAGAGAATGAAAGACATGAACATCTTGGATGACAACGGGGTGAGCAAATTATCTGTAAATTTTTGTTCTGGAAGTGAACTTTTCCTTTAATTGAAAGTTATGCAAAAACTGTTCTTGCTACATGAAAGACAATGTTAAGACTACTGGATTAGTAATAGCTGGTAGTTAGACCAGTTTTATTGGCAGTTCTTTCCTATGGACATTTTGGGCCAGATTTACTAATCAAAAAGCGCAGATGGGAGGGGGAAATTCTGCGTATCATTTGACAATGTGCGCATTAAAGAACACAGATGCAGCCAGATCACTTCCATAATGACCAGCAGAATCTACAGAGAGCAGCGCAAATTAGCGCCCACTTTAAGACATGCTTTTTTGGGTGCTAAATGATGCAGATACCAGTAATTTGACGAGCGTAAACGTTAGTAAAACACGTTGCGTGATTCATTTTAATACTCACCTCCCATAATTATTGTGTCTGAAAGGGAAACTTCTACAAATGCATATTCAATAAGGTCAAGTGCAAAAATAACTTTCCACGCCTTTTCAGCACTAATTTTTCACTACACGTCCTTAGTATTTCTTCACAGTACTATTTTAATGCCAAAAGATGGTTTGCACTGGCGCAAGCTGTTAGTAAATCCAGCCCATATTTTGTACAGTGAATTTGGTGCAATCATTTAGCAAGCAGCTGCAGTGGCTCTACATGACAGTGAAATGAGTTCCTACACTTCAATACTCTCACCTCGTGCAGCAGTATGACTCACCATATGGGACCTGGCTGAGAAAACATTTGGCATTTAGCTTGTTGTAACTGGACAAAATTTGATTTCAGAGCTTTATAAACAAAATGTATTAGCAGAAGCCTTTTTTTTTACTGGTCTTTGCAGAATAACAAAATTCCGCTTTGCTGATTTTCTCAAAACACAACCTTTAAAAAATAGCTGAAGACACCGCTCTTCCATTAACAAAATACTTGCTTAACCATAAACAAGAGCACTTCCAATAAATTACACTTCACGTCAGCACCTCCTTTCTTTCTGCTTCTTTAAATTTTACCCTTTTATGGAAACTCTGCATTGTGGTTCTGCTAATGTTGTTAGCTCCTGTAAATTGCTGGGTTTAAATTCTTCTAATTTGTAAGTCACTTTGAATAAAAACATCCGTTAAATTATCAAGTCATTCATTTAATCAGGCAGATTTGTTGGTGTACATATGTCCATGCCAGGTCATTTTGGTTGTGGTTTTTGTCATGGCGTTATTATAAAAACATCAGTTCATCCAGTTGAAATATGAATTTCTTCCATAACGTTCACAGAGAATATTTTCTGCTCTCCTGTCCGTCCAACATGTAGGTGAATATGAGATCCCCAAAGAATGGTTTGTGGACAAAGGTTTATGGGTCAGTGGCTTTAGACAGGATGTTAAGACAGTGTTGTACTATGAAGGCTATATTTCCTTTTCGTGTCTGTTAATGATACGTAACATCATGGAACAAAAGAGGGTGGTTAAGGTGGAATACTGACAAACAGTAAAGGGGTTGTAAAAAACAAAAACCAGTGTTAAAAGACAAGCAGAGCATTCAAAGAGATACCAGCATATCTCTTCAAGGGTCAAGAAAGGACTTCAAACAATGTTTCATATCTGGATTCAAAAAAGTAAAAGAAGACAAAAGAGAGTAATTCATCTTTCATAGTTGTTCAGTCTTGTTTTGTAGTTAATGCTGGCCCTTATGTAGGTCATTTGGAATCAGACTGTTTTGGCCCCTGACAGAACAAAGCTTTCTGCTTGATGTAATAGCACTGTCTCACTACCCACAATGCACAGTTACTCTCCAAGTTATATACTCATCTGATTGAGGTCAAACTGCCTTAAAAGGCCCTAGGCAGGCGAGCGTGCAGCTGTTACATTCAGCAGCTTGAAATATTACCTTTTTTTTCCATCTTTCTCTCCTTTCATTGTCTCGGGTGTTTGAAAATATTTCCTTCCTGCATGTAGACACCCTTATTGTCAAGCTAAGTTAGCAATTGGGTCAAACAAAAGTTTTAAAATAACCACAGGAAAAATGACACCGATTACAAATGATTTCTAAATGTTTTATTTGGAATAAATACCTTGAAGCATGACAAGAAAAAAATTATTTATGTATAACAAGACATAATAGGTATTTACATGACTCGTTTGTGCACAGCCAGATGGATGTATACATGGTATACAAGCCCATGCAGGACATTGAAATCTTTTGCTGTACAAAAGCGCAAAAGAAAAATATGCATTTAAGTAATACAGAAACCATCTTTTAGATGGACGATATGGTCACTCTGAAGAACCTTGATCACGAACGTAACATGTTTAGCGTATTACAGGGATTTTCACTTACTGTGTACAAAGAATAACTAGCCACTAAAGCACAGGGCACGACACTGTACAACCTAGTGCCACCAGCCACCAGCTCTTAAAATTCATCGTAATAGTAATAACTTAGTTAAAATGGCAACTGTACCAGACAGGGCATGATTATAGCAGCTGCACCTCTGGCTCAGTGGTAGGTAGAGGAGAGGAGATAAACAGCATTACAACAAACAAAAAAAGAGTTCTGGTTGAAAAGCTGGACGAGGAGGGAATGTGTTTGGCAGTACAGAACATGGCTGACAGCAGGAAATACGCTGGTCAAAAAAAAAAAAAGAAAAATTAGGTCTGCTGAGCTAAATAACAGTGACTTTAAGGAGATGAATGGACATGCAAAAAGAGTTTAAGGACAGACGGCTAACATGCTAACACACGCGTAATGATAAAACACAGGCCTTGTGTACATAAGGCTTTCTCCTTGCTGTTTTCATTTTAGGGGGCTAATACATCGGCGTAGACTTAAACATTTCCATGATCTGTACTTTGTCAAAATGGCCCCTCTGAGTTACTGCAAGTCACATTGCAGCGGTAAAGGTGGATCGCAGGATTGCACGAAAGGCCATGTGGAAAGTAGTTAGAAGACTTCCAGTTACATTACTACACAGATGACTTCATTTATTTGCATGACGTAAAGCATTGGGATGACCGGCTTCCTTGGTCTATTTGTGAAAAAATGCTAATATTTAGCCTTGTTTGTTGACTCGAAGAATGTGCTGATAGAAATGTAGTCTGTGTTTCCTTTGAGTCCTTAAGCAATGTGAAAAAAACTAGTAAACCAGTCAACTACTGATTCTGATTCTGAAAAAAAAAAATTTTTAACTTTGAGTACAAATACTCCAGTCTCATTCTTGTATGTTGAACTTAATCTTTGGTTAATAATGAATCATTCCCCAGTTAATTATCTCCACATCTCTGAGTTTTGAAGAAAAGAGGGTATCAAAGGGTAGATCGCAGCCATGCAGTACAAGGGCATTTGTGAGCTAGTATATTATATACCCTGTGGAATGTTCCTGTTAACCCAGATGGACTATATCAGTATTTGCTTTGGCCTCCACTGCACACATTCATTAACGGCCATTTCACACATGAATTTCTCACACAAATAGACATGTTTACAGGGGGAGGGGGTGCAGTTTGGTGCAGTTTAGGCTTAATAATTACACTCTTGTTTTGGACTTGGATAGCAATAGTGTGGTTCAATCACATACATTTTCATATGCTTGCATATACATGTGCATAACTGACATATTAACAGCATCCAAAATGTAAACGTTTTACATATGAATGATTTATAGGCGTACAAATGTTTAAAAATACTTTTAGGTGTATAGAATATTCCCAGCAGGCACCAGACATAAATAAAATGTTAGGTTGACGTTGGACCCTAGCGTTGGACAGAAGTTGCATTTTGGCTAAGAATTAAAATCGGGTTGACTTCAGTATTTGATGTCAATCTGACGTTGACTAAAGGCCCGTTTACACCAAGAACGATAACGATAGCTATAACTATAAAGGTAACTATAATTGCGTCCACACTAGTGAACGATAATGGTCTGTTTTTGTTGCATTTACACGATTTTAACTAGTACATATCTTCAGCATGCACGTTTCGAGCGCAACTAAACAGTGAATCTTGCATAAACTATCTGATCTCTAACTAGTCAATGTAGTGGAATAAAAACAATACTCTTTTCTACTGCAACTATAAAGGAGGCAAGACTAGCACTGAATTCCTGAGGTATTTTATATATTTTATAGTTTTATGTTACTTTGTTTGCTGTGCAATGTCTGTTTGCTTCTCTACAATTTCGCCTGCTATTTCAAATGCGCAAGCCCTTTAAATTTGAAAAAAGTCTGATTAGCTGTCAGTGTTTTGTCGTTCATCAGCTGTAAGAAATAGATTTTTTATACGATAAAAATATTGTTCCCCTTTATCGTTACTGTTATAGTCGTGGTGTGAACCCTGCTATTCTCTTAAACTTAAAACAATTTTAGGGGGGCAGGCTTTTTTGTGCTTTTAATGGAAAGGACTGTAGAGAGATGACAGGAAAGTACTGGGCAGAGAGAGGGGAGCAGGATCAGCAAAGGACCTTGAGACGGGATTCGAACTCGGGTCGCCACTAGCACAGTTGTGCTATATTTCGACGCACTAACCACAAGGCTATTGGTGCCGACCCTAATGTTGGACTTTGGCTACACAACCTGAAAACAACAAAATATTAACGTTAGCTGACATTGATATTGGACTTCAAAGATGGTAGTAAAATTATCACTACATTTATCTGCCTGTTATGTTTTGTATTTATGAGAAGTGGTTAGCTTCCGAGTAGAGGTGGGATTCGATTATAATTACAAATATATTTCTAATATAAAAATTAAAAATATAATCTAAAGAATTCAAGAAGATTTTTGTTTTAAATGCAGAAAATACTGAAATGTTTTTTCTGTTTTAGGTGCTGTCAATACATCTTTATCGCATATATTCAAACATACAAAAAATGTAAATACCTACGAATTGAAGCCTGGAATCAGGGATGATTATGAATTTGGTCTCATCTGGATGATTTACAGGTGATGGATTATATAATTTGGTTAGAATTAGAGGTAGAAGTTCTATTTGCATTTGTGTTCAAGCCTGTTTATCTCACAACCTCAGTTGTCTGTCTTTAATCAGTCATTTTTCCACAGCTGTTCATTTTTTCCCCATTGTCAGGCAGATGACAAAATATGAACTTTGAACCAGAACATATAGTCTTTTTTTTCTTTGTTCTTTTCTTTGTTGAATATGCAATTTGACAAAATAGAAGGTCCATGTAGAGAAATAATAAAGGGAGGAATGGATTATTTACAAGGGGCTAACGAACAGAAGTCCAGCTCCTGTGGCTTCTTTTTGTCTACACACTTTTCCCTGGGAAGCAACTTTCCCACATTTGTAACGCAGCGAATTAGGCGCCGTTTGAAGCCCTTCCCACAGGTCTTGGAGCAGGGGGACCAGTCACCTACCTCCCACATAGGGCAAGGGTCTCCACATGCCTGAATAGCACTGGGTTTTTGGGCAGGCTCACAGTCCATTGCAGGCCCACCATCTCCACCAAGACACTGCACCATTCTCCTCTGTAGCCCACTACCGCAAGTAACCGAGCACACGTCCCATCCTGCCGCTACCCACTTTCCTGGTTTTGGTGGAATATCTTTGACATACGACGGCAATATTTTGTCCTTAAGAAGATCTGCCTCTTTTCCGCCTTTGTTGATTCCACCCTCTTCCCTAAGGACACTATTTTCAGTACGCGCTTTTTCTTCTTTCTTTTGCATTTTGGTGTCTTTGCTCTCCCGTGGCAAGTAGAAAGAATAGCGGATACGTGGAGGTGTCATCTGGCCCACAGACAGCACTTCAATTATCAGGGCTTCTCCCAGAGGTTTTACAGCCTGAAGAGTTTCGGAGGAGCCAACTGTTCCACTGTAGCGGAGCAGACTCCCTTTCACCAGTATATCCTTCTCCATGGCTGAAACCACATAGTTTCCATTCAACAGGTACTTGCCCTGGCTGTTCTTGACGGCGAGATAGTTGTCATCACTCACAATGCCCTTGTAGCCACGCTGCCTGATGTCAACGTTAGAGGCTCCCACAGGAAGCATGACCACAAAATTGTAACCATGCCTGAGAAGAGAAAGGTCAGAAGAAGTATTAGAAATGGTTTGGGTTATTCTTTTTATTCTTAGTACATAAATTCACCAGTCCAAAAAGAAATTTTAAGAATATGAATTTTCAGTCTGTGACTGCATATCTAAAAATAATGGCAAGAAATTTCTGATTCCCAAAAAAATGGGACTTTTATGAACCAGTTCTTTTTATATAGAAAGGCAGTGTGGTACAATTAACAAACAATTCACTCTTATGAACTAGTTATTTAGTAAATCAAAATCATTCTCGAACACTGCCCTGTATAATTTAAAAAGTAAAGTAAACAGTAAGTAAAAAGGACATTATAACCATAAAATACCATACAGAATCAGTCTAATCGAATCAAAATCAAATCAGGAAATCTGTATTAATACCCAGGCTTACCACAGGGTTTGTACAAGATGCTTAAAGTGCTTGAAGTACTTGAATTTGTCTTTTTGAAATTTAAGGCCTAGAAAACCCTTAAAAATAGCAATATTCCTTAAGAGGTACTTAAGAAGTGCTTGAATTATTGAAAGACAATGTATTTATGAAAGCGGAGCAGGTTCTCAAATCATTTGACTTAGATCGGAACTTTGCGTATTGCAAATCAATTGATTTAGTTTGGAACCTCAAGTCGTGTATTGTGAATAATTAGATTTAGATCTGAACTTCTCATATCGCAAATCATTTGATTTAGATCAGAACTTCACGTATCATGAATCATTTTATTCAGATCGGGACTTCGGAGCGGGTTCACGAATCATTTGATTTAGATCGGGACTTCAGAGCGGGTTCGCAAATCATTCCGCGAATTGAATGATTCACGATCCAAGCTCAGAGTCCTGATCTGAAATGATGGTTCACGAATCATTATTCAGATTGGAACTTCGGAGGGGGTTTGCGAATCCTTTGTTTTATTAGATCGTAAACTAGGAGCACAGATCGCAAATTATTTGATTCAGATCAGGACTCCAGAGCAGATCTTTTTTTTTTCCATCTTTTTTTCTCTTTTTTTTCTTGAACAGTAGAAAACATCAAACCATAAGTGAGATCTTTGATTGAAGTTCTTGAAAATCAAAAAAAGTAGTGCTTAAAAAGTCCCTGAGAGTAGAGCTGAAGATCTTTGCCCGAACCCGATGAAACCCGACGGGACCCGACGGGTTCAGTCGGGCTCGGGCCTAATTTATATAATTTTACACGGGCTCGGGCCGGGCTCGGGCTTGCGCTCCGGCTTGCGCTCTGGCTTGCCCGGTAAATGGGCGGTCATGTGATGCGTTTCGATTAGTGCGAGAAAGATGCGAAAATGGATGCTGAGGAGGTGAAACGGAGGCTTGCCTCTGGTGATTACGTTTTGGCAAAATTAGCCAGATCAGTACTATGCATCCCAGCCAGTCGCAGCAGCAGTAAGTGTACGCCTATTTAGAGTGCTAAAATGTTACAATGTTACAGCGGACTTATTATATTTATTTGTTCCAACTTCCAAGTGGCCTATAGCCTACGTTAGTCATTAATAAATTATGTTAAAACATGTAAAAATGACTCATTCTTGACAAAAGGCAAAAGAGCTGTGTGCTTGCGCACATTTGAATAATGTCGGGCTGCAAACGGGTTCGGGCTTTTAAAAAGCTGTCAATCAAAATATACTTGTCGGGCTCGGGCCGAATTCTGTCGGGCTTGGGCACTGTCGGGCCTAACTTTTAAGGCCCGATTACAGCTCTACCTGAGAGTCCTGAAATTATATTTTACAGTATCTGTATGAACCCTGTTACCAAAACATGAGGTTAGTAATCAATTCATGAATTATTTTAAGATTATTTGTGTGACCCAATTTCACTCACATAGGCTTGGTGAAAAGGCCTGAGACTTTCTTGCAGTTCTTATTATCTCCTCCACAGACACCACACTTGTCAAACTTTTTGTTGGATCCCAGTTTTCCATCACAGCCTGCCTTGATGCATTTGCCTTGGACACAGACTGATGAGGAGTCAGGAGAACATGGTGTACCATCAACAACCTATAAAAAGCAGAGAAAAATAATTTACATGCCAACAATCTTGTGGATACACATGGTGACAAAAAAAGTAGGGCAATTAGTGTACAGCCATTTATTTTCTTCACTAAACAATGTTTTATGTACCGATGATTTAAATACACAATTGACATTTGTTTTTTGTTTCTAATTGAAAATATACATGTGTATTAGATAAATCCCTTTAATGGTTCCCATTGTTCAGTTTTAGAGCAGCTTTGCTAAGCAGACATTGAATTGTGGGGGTGCATTGAAACCAATGAGTCTAGCATGTCTACTATTAAGTTATTTCTGTCCCCATTCTGTTGACCATTTGTTTTGGATGAGTTACACCAAATTAGCAATGGGGTTTACTGAGTGTATAATATATACAGTCTAGTCTTTGGTATTGTTTCTTTCTTTCTTTTTTTCTCTTTTTTTTCCCTTTGGCAAAACATGTCTTTAGCAGATTAGAGTTCATTCTGTCTCTTCAAGAGTTCAAGCTCTGAATAGCTTCTTCAATGTCAAATCCTGGTTAAAACAGCATGGCAGTCTCATAAACATACCTCTAGCCTTGACGTAACTGTTGCATCTGTATAGTTTCACTCTGCACAACAGTATCTCGCAAAGATAGGCCCTTTCACCCTCCTTATCTTTCCTCTCACTTTCATCAGTTCTTCCTGACCACTCAACCCTGCCTGTAGTGACATCTGACGTAAGTGTAAAGCAGCCATCAAACAGCAGGTATGCTCACTACTCCTTTCTCTTCTTACATGCCTATAGTAATAATATATGGTTTTAATTTAATGATTACTTTCCTTTCAAAAAATTCTTAGATGAATGTTTTATAACTCATAACTGTTCTGATATTGCATGTGTAGCCTTTCATGTACTGAACTATTGCGAGTGTATTTTATGGTCTTAAGGTGTGTTAAGTTCACTTTATGTCATAGTTTCCTGGACTCACTGACAGGTTATATCGCCCGCATCCCCCATAAAACTCTCAAGCTTCATAATGTCCAGTGAGAGAATGTATAAACTTTAGTTTATGTATTTTTATATATAGCTAATATATTAAACTATGTAATACTATTATATTCAATGCCTAAAAGGATCAGTTCACTTCTAGAACAAAACTTTCCTGATAATTTACTCACCCCCATGTCATCTAAGATGTTTCTTTCTTTCTTTCTTGAGTTGCTAAAAAAATTAAGGTTTTTGAGGAAAACATTCCAGGATTTTTCTCCGTGTAGTGGACTTCAATGGTGGCCAATGAGTTGAAGGTCCAAAATGCAGTTTTAGTGCAGCTTCAAAGGGCTCTACACGATCCCAGGTGAGGAATAAGGGTCATGTCTAATGAAACGATTGGTCATTTTCTAAAAAAAAATACCTTTTATCGCACATCGCAAAGCTAGTGCAAGCATTTGTGGTTAAAAAGTACATAAATTGTAATTTTTTTAAAAAAATGACTGATCATTTCGCTAGATAAGACCCTTATTCTTCGGCTAGGATTGTGTAGAGCCCTTTGAAGCTGCATTGAAACGGCACATTGGACCTTCAAACCATTGGCTCCCATTGAAGTCCACTATATGGAGAAAAATTCTGGAATGTTTTCTTCAAAGAAAGAATGAAGAAAGAAAGACATGAATATCTTGGATGACGTGGGGTTAAGTAAATTAATAGGATATTTTTATTCTGGAACTGAACTAATCCTTGAGTTCATTTTATATTGTTTTTTAAATAATTTCTAAATGTGATAGATGGTTTTTAACATGTTAATTACTCACCTTAGGTGCAAGAACATGGAAGTAGCCTGTTCCATTTGCCCTGCAGATCAGTTTGCATGTATCTTTGGCCGAAACACCAGAATATTTGGGCACCCACACCACAGAGGGGGTGAGCCGGTTAGTGTTCAGGCTAAACCCATTGTAAGCTTCGCACTGCTCCTCACGATAACTCTTGCCTAAAATGACAATGAGGCAGATGTAAGTAGCGGACATTCTTGAAATTCTTATTTCATTCCATATGCAATGTAGAAAAGCATAAATGATTCCAAATACTAAAATGATCCTTGTTTACTCTACTTTTGTTTACACTGACGCTGATTTTGTGTAGATACCTGTGTCTGGGCATGGGAAGAGGTTGCAGGACCGGTATTTGACCCTCACTCCTTGGCAGTATTTGCCACCATTAACTGGCACAGGGTTGTCACACTCTCTTTTTGACAGCTGCACTCCACCTCCACAAGTTCTGGAGCAGGTACCAAATGGCCCCCATTTACCCCATCTGCCATCCACCTAATAGAGAAAAAACAGGAAGAGGGGTTTGTCACAACTCACTTGGCCTTTGACAACAGACTCTATTTCACTTCAAAATCCCAAATGACTTGGCCACCAAGAACTTGTTCACAGGTCATGTGCAAGATTGCTAAGCAACAGGGCAAATAAACCAAGTAACAGGTCAAGTGGAGTACGTTTAACAAGCTGACATCCGTATGTCAGATCTCTGTTGTGGTCACATGACATCTTTCACACTGCAGTGAGAGTTCCTTTAAAATGAGTTCAATGTGTTCTTTCAACAAAAGTGTAAATTCTCTCAATTCTATAAGCATGATCAAAACAAAACTATCCAAGATACTGTATAAGATGTGTGAAGGTACCTTAGATTTGGTGATCTCCTGTTTGTCCATGCATGTGCCCCTCATGCAGAGCTGTCCGTCTCCGCAGCTGGTTCCGTCTGCCCATGGAAAGTGTCTTGTTTGGCACACCAGTTGTCCGCGGGTCTTCCCTGTGCACCACAAGCGCTGACACGGTGCCTGCATGAACGGGCACGGCTTTGAGCCGGCACCGAAGGCAAGCTCACATTGCCGCTCTAAACCATACGATGCACCTGGGAGCACATCTGGAAGAGCTAACGGTTTCTGAGGTTGATCCAGCAGACAGTCACCTGCAAAGAGAATGTTACACACAGATGTATGAAATTGTATTTATAACACTTTGGAGACTTTTGTTTGCACTCATTTTACCTGTAATTCTTTATTCAAATATACAGTAAGATTACAGTTAGAGTAACAAACTAAAGTTTGACTAGATGACTGGAATGTGGGTATGATATATTTGCTTTAGATTTTTGTTTAGCAGAGACATAAGTGTATGTATACATATGCTTTCGTCTACAGAGGGCAAATATCAGTCCTGAGAGGGATTCTGAATACCCCAGTGACCCCATTGTAAACCTTCACAGAAACACTCCAGTCCAACAGTTACGTCATTCGCTACACTGTTTCAACAAAAATTTGGATCTGCAAGCTATAACGTAAGCCAACCTTGGGATGTCTATTTCTTTGAAGACAGCTATGCAGAAAGCACCAACACTGAGATGTTAAACCCAGACCCACCCATCGCTCTATTAGCCCTGACCACGCTCATATATGCTACTATTCTAAAGAGGTCAGTAAAATTCATGCGAACCACTCTTAGACCCCTGAGATGTAACAAATTAAAGGAGAAGTTCACTTCCAGAACAAAAATTTACAGATAATTTACTCACCTCCTTGTCATCCAAGATGTTCATGTCTTTCTTTCTTCAGTCGTAAAGAAATTATGTTTTTTGAGGAAAACATTTCAGGATTTCTCTCCATATAGTGGACTTCAGTGGTACCCGTGAGTTTGAACTTCCAAAATGCTGTTTAAATGCAGCTTCAAAGAGCTCTAAATGATCCCAGCTGAAGAATAAGGATCTTAGCTTGCGAAACAGTCAGTCATTTTCTAAAAAAATTACAATTTCTATACTTTTTAACCTCAAATGCTTGTCTTGTTTAGCTCTGCGTGAACTCTGTGTATTCCAGGTCAAGACAGAGTATGTCGAAAAACTCACATCTCGTTTTTTCCTCCAACTTCAAAATCGTCCTACATCGCTGCAGAAGTACCGACCCAGTGTTTACAAAGTGAACGTACAAAGAAGATCAAACACCCTTTACAAAAAAAAAAGGTAAAACTGCAATGTAGGACGATTTTGAAGTTGGAGGAGAAAATGAGATAGGAGTTTTTCTACATACCCTAACTGTCATGAACCAGAATACACAGAGTTCAAGCAGAAAATAACATCATTTCGCTAGATAAGACCCTTCTTGGGATCATTTAGAGCCCTTTGAAGCTGCATTTAAACTGCAGTTTGGAAGTTCAAACTCACGGGCACCATAGAAGTCCATTATGTGGAGAGAAATCCTGAAATATTTTCCTCAAAATAAATAATTTCTTTACGACTGAGGAAAGAAAGACATGAACATCTTGGATGACAAGGGGGTGAGTAAATTATCTGTAAATTTTTGTTCTGGAAGTGAGCTTTTCCTTTAAAGGCTCATCCACAGTAAGTCAGAGCTTTCCCTTTCCAATCATTTTTTACTTGTTCTAAAAAAAAAAATTCTGTAAACAAGGTGGTCTTCTCATGAAATATCTGCGTTCACACGAAACCATCGTATAGGTCTACAGGAAATGCACAGTATCACCTTCTTTTACTTACCATGTCCACTGTCCAGGTAGTCAGTGATAATGGCAGCACTGCATGGTGACCAGGGACTGGTGCGGTTGATTCGGATCAGAGTTGGGGACATCATGTGATTGTCCTGCAGCTTGCCAAACACCTCCTCACATGCCTTAACATTATCATGTGGCATATTGAAGACATGACCTGTAGCGACGAAGGGGTAAAGAAGAGGAGAAAGAAGTGAGAACACAAGAGAAGACAGGGAAACATGACAAAAAAACAAAATGCTTTGTGTGTCAGCATTTTACACTGATGTAAATAAACCGTCTCTAGAAATTATCTGAACGTAAATTTAGATTTTTGCCTTTTAAATCACCATTCATTCCAAAACAATTTTCCTGTCAGCAGTTGGACCACAGCTATGCTGAGTCACTTCTACAATACCTCCAACATCTCCCCACATTTCCTCCCTGGTCTTGAGAGGAAACTTTTGCAAAACCGCCTATGAGGTTTCCTACAGCGAAAGAAGCCACTTCAATAGAGCTTATCTTTCCTCAGCTGCTCCACTAAGCTAATCTGCACTGAATGAACATCATCTCTGGGACAATGCTGTGGAGATCCTCCAAAAGATTTTGGATGCTGAAATTACTAGTTCTAGACCCACATATTGAGTAGGGTTGGCAAGCATTCAGGAGATTTCAGCACGTCCAAACATAATAAATGACAATGCAATAGGCTTGTTATGGGAGCATCATGCTTATGCAAGGAGTGATAATATGATTGGAGAAATTGTGGCTAGTCAGTGACATTCTGCATGCAGTGTATTAAATCAGTATTTTAACAGTGGCAAACTGCTAATCAGTCAAATCTTGACCCTTGAGCTAGAAATTGTGGGTAGTGCAGTTTTTTAACAATACTTTGCTATTAACTACATTTTTCAAAAAATTGAAGTCAGTCATGCTGGCTTGTGGCTTCTACAGAAGCATACATCATTGTTTAACAATCTTGTAGCTCATGATACTGTACGGTAGGTCTCTCTTGAAAGGTTTATATTTTGCCGTTAAAAATCAATTTGTCAATGGAGAAAATGAATTGGATTTTAACTGCCAGAGCCCTAACAGTTGCGCTTTTTACATCTGTTTACACTTACCAAGCTCATGGGCAGTAGTGAAGGCAGATGGCAACCCATCATCTTCAATCACAGAACAACTTCTCTTGGGATCACACATGGTGCCAACATCTGCCATACCCAGTGTGTCACATGTTGAGGCTCCGCACAGGTCCTAGATCAGTAGAACATAAACAAATTGTGGTCATCATTCATATCTGAATTTTTAACATTCTAGATGAGGATTTGTAATTAAGTCAATGTGAGTACAAATGACATTTTGTGATATTTAGCCCATAAAAAGTATACATTTTTTATATAGATGTATCCTTCTGTACATATCTAATAATGTATATAATGTAATATATGTATTTCTATCATGACAACACTCTGAAGAAATTAGCATAGTAATGGATATGACAATGTTAATGTATTTGGTCTTGGCAGAAGAGATCTGCTACACTTCTGATTTGCTGTTGCTGTTGGTTTTTGCTGTTGTTAGGGGTTCGAGCACGTAGTGCCGAAACCCTATTGTAATTGTTATTTTTCTCCGTTAAAGCTGATCTTGCAGACCAAACCGAAAGGCCTAGAGAGCTGAAACTTGGTCAGAAGGTAGAGCTCTCTGAGGGGACATTCTGACAAAGTCTCGCCCCAATCGGCCTAAAGGGGGCGCTACAGTGCAAAAAACTAACATTTTTGGCTGTAGCTTGTGCAATTTTTAGACTGAAAAACTGAAAAGATTTTTCATACGAAGTCCGGTTTTCCGCAAAATGGCGTTATATCCAAAACCTACTTTTGCGAACTAGGTTTTTCCCCAATCGGAACTGAACCAATGCAGAAATATTCTCTGAACAGTGAATATCAATAATTCTAAAAATAAAAGTTGAAATTTCGACTCAAGGTCGCATAGAAATGACAAAACGTTCTAACGTTAGCCAATTGCTACATGTAGCTATAACTCTTGAACGGAATGAGATATCTTCACCAAACTCGGTACACATGTGTATAAGCTTAATCTTTGGTCAAATAAAAAAAAAAGAAGTGGCACATGTGAATATGAGGACATTTGTGTATCTCAAAAAACATGTCCGCCATTAGCCAATGAAGTTTGAGCACCTATTAGACAAGGTTAACAGAGGCAGATCGGAACGAAACTCACTGGGCATGTTTGACTCATGACCCTAAAGGTCTGTAAAAATTTTGAAACAAATCAGCCACTAGTTGGCGCTAACGACTTTTATGGCTCCGTAATCATGTGGTGTTTCACACATCCACACAATATGCATATCATTTGATAGATCTCCTCATGATGAACAACTTTGTCTCAAGAACCATTGCTGTCAATCAATCGTTCATTAATTATTCAAAAATATGTTAAAAACCTACTTATGCAAACTAACCTAGGTTTTTCGTTTAATCTCAATCAAACCACTGCAGTAATATTCTCTGGACTCTCTAGATCAATAATTATCGAAAAAATGTTGAATTTTGTTCTTTGGTTAGCTATAACAGGGTCATTTAGAAAAGGGGTGTGGACACATATACCCTAAAGTCTATAAAACCTAAACAAAAACTTTACGAAAATTGGTGAGAACATGTTTTAGATGATTCTTAACAAGCATGCAAAGTTTCATTAAGGTCGGACTATAGGTGGCACTATCACAGTTAAAAAGGCTTTAAAAACACAAGATTTCTATGGTAAATGGCCTCAAATTGTTAAAAACTGCTTATTTATTCTCACAAACACTAGATCTTCATATCGTATGATATATTCCCTCATTCTGAGCAACTCTGCATAGCACCTTAAAGGCCTTATATGCTCGAACCCCGGTAATTGCTGTTTGCAGCTATATTTGTAGATTATTGCTGCTGCTGCTGCAAAGCTGGAACATGAAACCATCCAAATAGAAGTTAGAATCCATCATGACGCAGCTCATCGGTTAGTCAGGAAAAAGGTGGATATGTTGCTGTGAGTATTTAAGTCACACTGCTGCTGTACAAATAGCATGTATAACAACCTGTAGCAGATCTATACAGGTGGAGCTGGGGAGGTGGAGGGTTTCAGAGGAACTCTGAAAGTGTGCTGTGACCTGCTCTAGTGAATAACCAGCCATTTAAATGAAAAGCAGCAAGCTCATTGAGCCAATCAACTTGTGGTGCCCAAAGTTTATATATATATAAACTTTGGGCACCACAGATATGCAAGTAAGTGTATCTGAAAAACACACTAGCATTGAGTGGGAAACAGTGAGTGAAAAAAGGAAACAGTTAGCTAGAAGAATTTTAATTGACATTGAAATATTTTCAGATGCCTAAAATATCTTTCATTTTTGTTGGTACAAAATGCAGTATCTCAGTCCAAAAGAATTTCCGACTGACCTATATTGTGTTACCACAGTTTAAAGTGGATTTGCTGAAAATATCTGTTGAGCCTTACTGACTCAACTACATAATAGGAGGTTTGCTAGTCAGCTTTATCCCATGGTGCAACACCCTATACCAACTCCCGAAAAAAGGACCAACTCTGACTGTGGTTGTAACCTTAGCATTAAAAGCAGAGTTTCTCTCCGGCCACAACACACTTTAAGGGAACATAAGCTTCACCACATTCAAGAGAGACAGCTCAATTCCTGTTTTTTCTTTCTTTCTTTTTTTTTTAATTTGACCTAGTTCTCACATTCTCTCTGCATTTCTTGATGTATGTGAATCCAGCTGTTAACTCCCAAGAATCATCATGGGGCTAATCATAAAGTCTTCCTAGACTTTTAGGCCTTCTGATGATGGATGCCTTGTTCAAACATTAAGTACTGTACTTCCCTTGTAGTCAGGCATCTGCCAGAAATATATTGTTTGGGAGTGTATTTTATACCAAACACACACCAACAGGCATCCACCAGATTCAGTTTAGACAAAATGTGACTCACTCTGAGACCTGACTCTACACTCACAGGATGAAAATACAGCAGTGTTGCCAATTATTTTTAAATGTAGCCTATTATTAAATGAAGACAACATGACCTCTTCCCACAAATGCATGTAACAGGAAAGTTGTGACTCCAGCCACCACTGCCTCAACACCAGCTGCATTATGCACGAGGGTTTTTAACTTTACATTTGTGCTTAAATGAGCCATTCTGCTCATGAGCAATTGTGGTTGTTCACAGTTATAGTGTTTAGGTTGTTACTTTGCTCATATGTAGTCCAAAAACTTCTAGACTACTCTACACAAACTATTACAAGCAGCAAGTTTTCTAAACTCAAATGAAAACAACATAATGAAATAATAATATCCTGACAAACTTGTACTGGTGTGACCTGGATTTAAAATGTGATGCACTATTGGATAAAATATGAAGAAAAAGACCAGATGTGATTGATGTTTTTTTCTATGGAATATTTATCAGCAAAAATGTAAGATGTTTGTCTGACCAATTTATTACTCCATTGCACCCAGTGAATTCATTGTACAATTTTCCCCACTTATTCACCCCTTCCCCCAGAGTTCAGACTCCAAGTGCCCGATGACATGTTTGGGAATAAAATATGGTATGGGCCTTTTGGATTCCAGCCATCTGCCTTTGCCAGGTGGAGGAAACAGAATCAGACCATTTTAGGTTCTGGTTCAGCTAATGGCCCTGTGCACCAACATTTTTAGATAAGCAATGAGAGCAGACTTCCAAGTCGTTTCAATTAACTTATCTATCCATTGTTTTTTATCCAGCCTCTATGTTTGGCAAGAAATCTCTTTATCCTCTGCAAAACAGGGGGGAAAACTTGCCCATACTCTCCACAAGCAGCGCTGACCCAATTGGCATCCGACACTGCAAGCATACGACTTTCATTACGCCTTTATAAAAACCAAACTGTTCCATATGTGCATTTCTCTCTCTTTTCCCCTCTCACACTAACTCTTGCCTTCCTTCGCACTTTCTATCTATATCATTGTTGTACTTTCTCTGATAGACTATCTAACACTACCCCTGCGGGGCGGTAGTGGTTATATGGTTAGCCACCCGGGTAGATGTGCACTTCCAGCAGAGTGTCTGTGCAAACAAGCACATAATTAAATACAGGCCACATAGCAGTTTACATTGTAATTCTTCAACAGAGATGTTTCTTCTAATGATTGCAACAATATTTAAGGCATTTAGTTCTTGCCATCTTGTTATTTTATTCTGTTCCAGTCTTTTACTGTCCAACAAGCGCAATGAAAAAGTTTCTTTCGAATCTTACCATGTGACGAACCACATGCAAAAAACAAGCTCACATGGCAGGCACCAAGCTCCAAGCTAGTGATCATTTTCAAACCAAATATGTTGTTATATAAAAATAGGAGATGGGCCTTCAGTATGTAGCCCAAGGCTGTTGGTTACTTTTAGTTTTCCAGCTAGCTAAAGAACATACTAAGAAGAAAGATTGTGCAAATTCTTGATTCTTGTCACTTCAGCAGTAGTTGGAACTTGCAGTGATATATTTTGCAAATAAATACTATGCTGAGCTCAAAGTTCTGTTGTTGTTGTTTTTTAAGGTTTACAGTTAACTGCCTTAAAAGAGAAGTTCACTTTCAGAACAAAAAAATTACAGATAATTTACTCACCCCTTTTTCATCCAAGATGTTTGTGTCTTTATTTCTTCAGTCATAAAGAAATTCCAAAATACAGTTTCGATGCAGCTTCAAAGGGCTGTAAATGATCCCAGCCGAGGAAGAAGGGTCTTATCTAGTGAAACGATAGACTACTTTTTTCCAAAAAAAATGTACAATTTATATACTTTTTAACCTCAAACACTCATCTTGTTTATTATTACACATATGAATTCTGTGTAATCCGGGTAAAAACAGTTAGGGTAGGTTGGAAAACTCCCATCTCATTTTCTCCTCCAACTTCAAAATCATCCTATGTCGCAGTTTTACCTTTCTTCGTAAAGGGCATTTGATCTTCTTTCCATGTTCAGTTTGTAAACACTGGGTCAGTACTTCTGCAGCGATATAGGACAATTTTAAAGTTTTGGGGAAGAAAATGAGATTGGAGTTTTTTGACATACCCTAACTGTCTTGACCCGGATTACACAGAGTTCGCATGCACATCACAGAGAATAGACAAGAGGAGCATTTGAGGTTAAAAAGTATATAAATTGTAATTTTTTTTTAGAAAATAACCAATTGTTACACTAGATAAGACCCTTTTTTCCTTGGCTAGGACCATTTGGAGCAGTGTTGCCAAGTCGGCGGTTTTCCCGCAGAATTGGGCTACTTTAACACTGTTGCTGCAGGTTGTTTTTGATGTCTGTGGGTTGAAGCGACACCAATAACGTTGCAATAACAAACATCTTGGATGCTAGGGGGTGAGTAAATTATCTGTAAATTTTTGCTCTGGAAGTGAAGTTCTCCTTTAAATGCTTGACTCTAGGGCTTGTTTACACCTGGTTACTTCTGGATATGTATATAAATCTTCTGATTTATTATAACAGTTCCATTTACATTTGGCCACATAAATGTGTCTCCGCAAAACGGATATAAATCCAATCTTGCATTCCCGTGCTATATGCAAATTTAACAGTTCACGTCAAGGAAATCAACAGATATGTGCTGCGTTTTATTAATCATCAGCTAATTTCAAGATCAAAAACAGCAACAGGAAAGAAAGCAGCATCAGCATCGTAAGATCGTTAAGCCTTACCACTTAATGAAGATGATTATGTGTTGAGCGTCTGCAACTTGCTTTTAGTTTCTTTTGCGGCAGTTTGCACGTCGGCTTGCTGAAGTGATACTCGGCTATATCCACGGTGATGCTTGTAGCATTATCGCTGTCATATCTGACTATAACGTGTCATATAGCCTATCCACCTTATTCTTCAACACAGAAGGTAAGGCTATGGGCGAGACTTCTGGTTCATTAGCCACTATAGGGAAATAATGAGAAGAATAACAACGTGCAGTAAACAGTAAAACAGCTTGCATTACAAACCAATGTGTTCAAAAATATGATAATACATTAAAATAATATGGTAAGACACAAACTGTTTTATAGAGCTATAAATAGCTGGATGTGAGTGACACCGTGTCTACACCGGACGCGAAAAATTCAGTAGAACCCGTTATTATCAGTGATGCTATCTACACTGGATGCGGTGCGGCACGACACAACAAATCCCTGACAGTAAACTGCTGCTGCGTTCTATGACGTGCTCACACAAAGTTCAAATGATTTGCAACAGTCAATTTGTCGCATCCAGCGTAGACAGCCTTTAGCTGTTGCGGCGCGGCACACGGTGTGAGACCAGAAGCCAAACCCATAAAATTTACAAATGCCTACGCCCATTCTTATGTGAAATATAAGGTGGATAACATGCTCTCACATGTTTGTTTTTTGTAACATTTTGGGAGGAGTAAAATTTACATATGTGGTTTCAACAACCAGATGCATTTACACTAGTCCAGTTTTGTCTGGAATGCATCCCAGACCACCTTCTGAAGTGGTTTGAGTGAATTTAAATTTGTCTCTCGTTTTGGAAGGCATTTACACATGGTCTTTTCACGATCAGAGAAAAAGCATAAAGTGACCAGGTATAAACAGGCTCTTACGAATAACACACTTTTCATTAGTGTCTCACATAGTGAACAAATGCCTTTGATAAAGGCTGTATTTGGAAAATGCAAATAAACTTCAGATGCGCCTTTCTGTCTTTCTGATAAACAGCTGAGTAAAACTTTTCAACTGGCTTACTGTTCCCAATTACCTAAATTACATAACACAAGGATCCATTAAGAATACCAGTAGTGCTCTACATGAAACATCAAATGTAGAGATATATTTTCAACCAAAAGTAAGTCTTCAATATAATGTGTCTAATTTTACAATACAAAGTAGATTAAATTACATCTGTTTGTTCAGCGCTGAAGAAAGCAGTATTTTCTGGGTAGCTAACAATGATAGTTCATTTGATTTTTTTTTTTTTTTTTAAACAGTTCATGAATTTGTTATGATATGAATGTAATGCTGTTATACAGTGGCATGTGAAAGTTTGGGAAACCCTTACAGAACAAAATCTGTGAAAATGTGAACAAAATAAGAGAGATCATACAAAATGCATGTTATTTTTTTATTTAGTACTGGTAAAATATTTTACATAAAGAATGTTAACATATAGTCCACAAGACAAAAAAATAGCTGAAATTATTAGAATAACCCCCTTCAAAAATTTTGGAACCCTTGGTTCTTAATACTGTGTGTGGTTACCTGGATGATCTATAACTGTTTTTTTGTTTTGTGATGGTTGTTTATGAGTCCCTTGTTTGTTCTGAACAGTTAAACTGAGCACTGTTCTTCAATCTTCCAGGTCCTGCAGATTCTTCAGTTTCCCAGCATCTTTTGCATATTTGAACCCTTTCAAGCAGTGACTGTATGATTTTGAGATCCATCTTTTCACACTAAGGACAACACACTAAGTTGTGTTTGAGGGACTCAAACACAACTATTAAAAAAGGTTTATTCACTGATGCTCCAGAAGGAAACACGATACATTGAGAGCCGGGGGATGAAAACTTTTTGAATTTGAAGATCAAGGTAAATTGTACTTAATTTGTCTTTAGGGGAGCATGCAAGTATCTTCTGTTGCTTCCAAAGAGCAGTACTTAAAAAAAAAAATCTTCCTCCTGTTCAAAAGTTTTCACCCCCCAGGGTCTTAATGCATTGTTTTTCCTTCTGGAACATCAGTGAATGTTTGAACCTTTTTTAAATAGTTGTGTTTGAGTCCCTCAATTGTCCTCAGTGTGAAAAGATCTTAAAATCACACAGTCACTGCTAGAAAGGGTTCAAATATGCAAAAGATGCTGGTTATTTTAATAATTTCAGCTTTTTTTGTCTTATGGACAGTATGTAAACATCTTTTATGTAAAATATCTTACTCAGGACAGTACTAAATAAAAAATAACATGCATTTTTAATGATCTCTCTTATTTTGTTAAAATTATTCACATTTTCATAGATTCAGCAAGGGGTTCCCAAACTTTTGCATGCCACTGTACATGTACACTGTAAACTGTAGTTCTTGTGCTGCAGTTGCATGTAGAGCTTTGTACATTTATCTTATGCCACTATTGTAATGGTTACATTTCATGTTGCCATAGCATGACTATTGGTCTTTCTTACAACGGTGGCCTAGTTACAGTTCTTGCTCTGGATTTTATTAAACATTAACTGTTGCATTTTTGCATGACTGGCCAGCAGTGACTCATTTTGAGACTTTCCTTGCAACAAATGTACTTATTAAATAAAAAAAAACAAAAAAAACAAAAAAAAACATACTTGCTGCCATAATATTTAATTGGTGATTAAAATACCTACAGTAATCCACTGCTGGTTTTGATGCCACTACATCATCTGACAGAAAATGAGGTCATGACAGAACAACCTGAATGGAAAGATATGTTGTTTTATTCTCAGGCTGCGACTGGGAGTGGAGCTCTGCAGCAGGTGGGCCTGGACACAGCGGGCACACAAGTTTTCTCTCTCTATCTTTCCTCCTTTTCTCTCTCTTCACCACCCTCAGCCTCTCCCTCATTAAATACTAGTAATGGGAAACAGACTGAAAGGGGGTAGGAGGAGAAAGAGGGGTAAAGAGTCAGATCGCTTGCAGCTGGGACTGCGGTTAGGGGAAGCTCCCCACGAAACTGGACACTTCCCGTTAGTGTATCTCCCATAGTCCTGTGTGAAAATCCCTTTACCTCTTGTGTACACATCGGCCTTGCTGACATAAACAGATTAAAGAAAGTCATTATTTACTCACCCTCACACTGATCCAAACCTTTCTTCAGTTGAACAAAAAAGAAGAAAATTCTAAAAATGTACTGGTAACACTTTTCCATTCAAGTTCAAGGCACTTTAAAACTTCAACAAGGATGCAAAAGAACCATCTGAAGTTAGTCTGAACTGGATCAATCTTATTTGTGATCACAGTATTCAAAACCTGCTTTGTGAACCTGATCAACCAATTCATCGATAAGATCTGATTCATTTCGTTCACAAATTAATGCTACTTCTCTTATGAAGTCTCTCAGCGCATAAAGGTGAGTAACAACTTTTCAGTCTTTTTCTTACACAAAGCTATCATGCCTTCAGAAGACTTGAAATATAGTGTATGTGTTATATGAGCAACTTTTCTGGTCTTTTTTGTAGCTTTAAAGCTCTAGTCATTCATTTTATCTGAATGGAAAACAGCAACTAGCACATTTAAAAAAAAATAAATGTCTGGGTTTGCTAATATTCCTATTTATTACCATCATCTGTTCCATCCATTCATTTATGTATCCATCAATTTATATTTGTAATTTCATTCATTTTCTCTCTTACTTACGCAGACTTGCATAGTCACAACATACTCAGGTGGGAAACTTCTTAGGTTAGCAGATGTACAAGTCTAGTCCCTCTCTAACTCATCTTGAGTCATCCAAGACCACGGAGAAACCCGACAATCTCTCTCTGTCCACAGGGAGTAATGAACATAATGAGTGGAAGAATGTAGGGAGTAACTCTGCTCTCTTGCTAAAATGCTTCATAAGTTCCCTTTGGAGAAGAAACAATAAAACATTTACTCCCCTCAGAATGATTCACTACAGCTGTCATCCAGACTAGGCAGACATGACTGGTCTGGATGTCCAGCTCAGGTCATGTGTAACTGCAGCAGATTACCAGAGGATACAATGGTTGTGCTCATCTGGCATGTTTGGAACTGGAATTTTTTTCACACATAAGAGTGTTCCTAAAAACAGCTGACAGCATAAAATGAGTTTATTGGTGAGCTGGTACAAAGCTGGTGTTTATGTGTGAATAAAATCATAATTTGAGGACTGAATGCTAAGCTTTGTGCAGCCATTCCTTAATATTGCTCTGGTCAGTGTCACTGACAAACAGCTGATCGCAGTACTGAAATAAATTGAAACAACGCTCCATTTATTCTGTGGTGGGGTTGGATAAGGGCAGGAAGTTGTGAAGTTGAAGGAAGTTGATGCTACCGAAACTACCAAGCAGAATTTTTTACAAGTTTGGTAGCCAGACAGACATTAGGAAATATTGCATTTATTTTAATTTAAAGAATAGTCCTCATTCCAGATTTACTAGAAAACTGTGCCCATGACATTTTTGCAAAATGATATAACATTGCTTCTTGCATGTTTTGCAAAGTGTTTCAAAGTCCAGTGAGAGAATTCAGTTTTACTCTAAACAGATGAACATGAATCTGGCTGTACCAGGTGGGTCACTGAGCAAGTTTACTACATCAGAAAAGTCATATGGGGCTGGTCATCTGATGCAAACGTCAGAATGTATCAATTTGCAAGTCATGCACTAAGTTAAAAGTTTTTTGAGGTCATAACATAGTATTGTGCAAGGAACCCTGTGAAAATAATTGATATTAATTGATAATTTGTCCCAGTACTGTATTGGTTTGTTACTGGAGTTCTGCAAAAATGTAGGTAGAGACAATGAGCTTTGGTCAATGAGCCTATTTATAAAAAGTTCATATTACTCTACATCTGATTTTGCACAAATGTTGATTGCACTGTTTAGACTGTACAAATAAATACATACATACATAAATAAATCACATAGCTTCGGATCTATCCCTTAACCTCCAAATGATCACACTCTTTCGGTTTTCCCCCAAAAGAATCTTCCTAGACCTGCCAAAAGATCATATTACTCTACATCTGATCTTGCGCAAATGTTGATTGCACTGTTTAGACTGTTCAGATGTTGTACATCCAATCTCAAAACAGTTATCATGCCTAATCCTGCTTAAAACACCATCGATTAAAATAACCAATAACACTTTGAAAGTTCAATGAGATCCATAAGCAAATTATTTTAGCAGTCTGCTAAGTATTCTGCATATGTGAATTGTATCTTTGCTGATTCAGAGCACACATTCCTACTTGCAGTGCTGATACAGGGCAATAGCTCAAAGGCAGACCTGACCCATGACCTTAACAACACTTATAAACATGATGGGAAGCCCATGGCAACTGCAGGTTAACTGGAGAGGCCACTCTTGTTGCAGCCTGCCCATTACTCTGCGAGTTACAAAACATATTTCAGAGTTTAACCAAGATTTATACACCAGTGCTTAGATAAAATCTTTTAGGTTAGAGTAAAAGCTCAAGCTCACATTCAAGCATGTGCTTTTACAAACAACACATTTAAAACACCATATTTACGCTTATAGAGTTCACCTTTGGACTTAAAAGCTGTGATTACAACGTCATTATAAATCATGTCTAAATTGGTTTGATTATTGGGTAAGTAAATTGCAGCAGCCTGTGTGGTGTTCAGTTGTGTTTCATGTAGCCTACCATCTTGATTTAATTACCACAAGATACATAAGCCGGATCATTCTAGGATTCGTTGATTCTCATACTGCCCCCTATCGACGAAAGGAGCATCACACCTTACCTGCTTTGTGAATAGGATGGCCGTATCCCAATACTCCGCATGCTTGTCGCTGTTTTTGTTCAGTTTCTTCTGCCAGGTGCAGAAATTACGCAGGGTCATCGCCGCGTTCCCGGAAACCTTGGGTCCTTTCTCTTCCTCGTTAATCACCATAAACTTGACAACCATGATGTTGATAGAGTTAAGAATGGTGGGGTGTTTGTAAAGCTTAGCTGCCACTGACATTAAGGTCAGCACGTAATGCTTGAGGTCGTCACCGTGGAATTTGGCCATGGATTCATCGGCCACCACTAATGTCTCTACATAACGCGGAATGGAGACAAATCTCTTCGAGCGGTTTTTCAGAACTGACATAGTGACATTATTCATGTGTTGTTCCCTCAGGTGCTTCAACTTCGCCAAAGACTGTGCAAGGGCTGGGGTCACACCGCTGTCCACGCCGCATCTTGACGTGGAGTTTCCACTCAGATTGGCGTTAGACCTGCGGCTGATGAGATGCGCGTCCACGCTGTCCCAGTCGGTGTCGTTTAAAGCCGGCTTGATGAAATATTCCCAGCCATCGTAACCGAATGCGCCCTGCAGTCCCTTGCACAAGCTGAGAGCTGCATAGGAATAGGGATCAGAATTCACCTCACCGGCATAAAAACACCGGCTCAGATCTTCAGTGTGCGCGGAATTTTGAGCAGTTGGGTCGGTGTGCGTCGAGAAAGCTGGAGCAATGAAGCTGGTGTCCCACTGTAATTCGAGTACAAAATCTTGTTCAAATGCGCTTATTTTAAACACAACTGTGTTGTCTTCAGCACTGACTAAATTGTTCTTGACATGATCCAGTCTGACGGGCACGCACAGCTGACTCTGCATTGAATTCACAATTTCCCACTGAGCATAGAACACGTTAACAAGAAGAACTGACCTTAGCAACAAAAACATGTTTGTGCCCGAGAAAACTTTGATTTTTAAAGCGCAAAAATGAGACAGTGAGATGTGAATGCAAAAATATTCCAGGATGCGGTTGCACTAAAATGTTGCCTTTGCGCGTCCACCAAGAGTGAAATCCGCCGGTGTGTGATCCATTCCTTTCTAGTACCTGTATACTGAAGCGGCTCTGCTCATCTGTCGGCTTTATGCGCGCGCGTCATTTGTAAACATCCAGAGCTTGTAATCAGAAGATTTTGGGGAGGTGCTCGAGTTCGCTCATTGGGTATGCCTCTTGTTTTTGGGTTAAGCCAGCAACTACTTGTGGCTCTGTGCGCTTTCGCATCATCAGCGCGCAGCGCTCCAAGTGCCGGCTTTCCCTCCCACTACATTTACAGCATCCAAACAGTGACTTAGAAGTGGACAGCACATGAATTACATAGACATTTATTTCTGCATATATTATGTACTGCAAAGTTATATACATATTCTGTTTTAGTTGTCTTGACTATTAATTCTTTGTAGGCCTATCCATTATTTTATTTCATTTCATTTTTTCTGCTCATTTCTGAAACTTGCATAGACTACGTTCTGGACATTATCATCATTTAAGGAGAGGTTACAAAACTGTATATTATTTTCCATAATTGTGACCCTGGACCACAAAACAATAAGTCATAAGTAGCTCGGGTATATTTGTAGAAATAGCCAACAATACATTGTATGTTTTTTTTTTTTTTTTGCCAAAAACCAATAGGATATTAAGTAAATATCTTGTTCCATGAAGATATTTTGTAAATTTCCTACCATAAATATATCAAAACTTCATTTTTGATTAGTAATATGCATTGGTTAGAACTTCATTTGGACAACTTTAAAGGCGATTTTCTCAATATTTTGATTTTTTTGCAACTTCAGATTCCAGATTTTCAAATAGCATTATCTCTGCCATTATGACCCTTATGACTGGTTTTGTGGTCCAGGGTCACAATTTATTAAATTATTCAGGGAAGAGCATCCATAAATGGTGCATGGGGCACCATTTATGGATGCTCTTCCCTGAATAATTGTCATTTTCCAAACAAATTTTTGTTGACACAATGTTTATTGTGTAAAAGCACTAGCCTATATAGAAGTAAAACTGAGTTTACTTGATTACTTTTAGGGATGCAACTTGTCATTGTGGCAGTCCCCTTAAAGATACACCTATCTAAACCTGAGATGCTAATAGTACATTACAGCTGCATTTTAAGAAAGTATTATGTGACCCTGGACCACAAAACCAGTCGTAGGTAGCACAGGTATATTTGTAGCAATAGTCAAAATACACTGTATGGGTCAAAATTAGAGTTTTCTTTTATGCCAAAAATCATTAGGATATTAAGTAAAAATCATGTTCCATTAAGATATTTTGTGAATTTCCCACTGACAAGCAATTTCTTCACTGTGCTTCTGTAAGGGCTTCTGAATCTAAAAATTGTCAATTTGATTTTCTTGATTTTCTTTGATTAATTGACCCCATTCAGTTATGCACAGGTGTAAGAGCGACATCATGTGGTGAAAACATTTCAATACAGCCTGCTACATATCAAGAGCCATACAAATATTATTGAAACTACAACCGATAACAAAATAACCTCTTTACACAAAGAAGGAGAAAAAAATAGTAGTGTTTTTATTTTGTAGTATCCCATATGATCTCTTTTTACATTTTTGCACTGGCAGATAAATGTCCGGTTTCCAACTTGATACTGCAAATGATACAATGCTGCCTCTCAGCGGTGTTTTTCAAATCAACCTCAAATCCGTCTCTGGGCAGCGTGCTGCGTTACGCACGTAAAAGTCAGAAAGAGCTTTATTACCAAGTATGTTTACACACACAAGGAATTTGCCTTGGCAACAGGAGCTTCCAGTGCAAAAGAAAGTACGGACATAACGCAAACATATATAATAGTGCAGACATACATAGGAATTACCGCGCTAAGATAATCAGCACATCGCTTCAAATCTCTTACTGTGTGTATTTTAAATGACCTGTTACATGTTGCCCTGTTCATTTTTACATTTTGTGTCTTGTTCTTAAGAAGTTTTTATTAGTTTAAAGTTTGCAAGCTTTAACTAAATCAATCCCACATCGAGCGTGAGGAGCTCGGGTTGTGCGTCAATTACTTGAAATGACATACAAATATTGTAATTTGATGTGCATGTGTAATTTGATGTGTAACGTGATTTGCGCGTAGGATATTTGGGGAAAGTTTTTTTTTTTTTCATGTTTTGATTTGTGGTTAACCAACAGCCAGGATATAATTAGATGTCACCTTCACAGTCCGGTGCTATCTAGGAAGACACCATTTGCGCGTGGGTACATCGCGTTTCTTCCAAGATTTTCACTGGTTTAACACGCTCTCTAGCATCTGGTTGACACTCAACACATACTTCAAGTGTCCTACAGCATTCCAGCCGGCTGTTATAATAATAGCTGTAAGCAGGACCCGCAGTAGTGAAAAGGGGCCGTGCCGGTAGCCCTATTGGATCAAACCAGGTTTTTTTCTTGCTTTGGCGCACGAGGGGGAGGAGAGAGAATGAATATCAAAAATAAACCGCGTACGCTGGAGAAGCCCAAGACTGTATAAATACCAGCGCAAGAACATTCTTCGCTTATACAGTGAGCCGGATGATGAGTATTTTCTTACAAGACCGTTTCTGTGAACTCTCGAGACTTCATCTGAATTCTTATTAATCCAGTTGTAATATTATTTGCTTTTTTAATTTTCAGTGGATTATGTTCAACTGTATCTTTGTTTTAAAATAGAATTATCTGTTCCTCCAGTGCCGTTTTCTTATTTTTCAACATACAGTTTTGGATATTTTTTTATTCACTATTAAAATGGTATCCACAATTGTTTGTTATATGTTTTTCTTAGTAAATCTTATGTCTCAGTTAGCTCTGGGTGAGCTAAACGAGGAAGAGGAGACCGTGCCAGTAAACCTTACATTCAGAAAAGGTGTTTTTTGGAGGAATGAAGAGAGACAGCGCTTTAAGATCAGTGCATTTGGTCAACTTTTCCTGCTTGACCTGACGCGGGATAGCAAATTCGTGTCTCCATCATTAAACGTCCAGCGCGTAAATGCAAACAATCTCCCAGCCGTTCTGGACGCGTCCAGGAGCGGAGATGTTTTCAGGGATGTCACCCAGTACGGAGACAGCGGTGCGGACCTCAGAGACTGTTTCTACAAAGGAACGGTCAACTCTGAAAAGGAATCGGTAGTCGCTGTCAGTTTATGTCACGGCATCCAGGGTACCTTCATAACGCAAGGCGACGAGTACTTTATTCAGCCTAAAGCAAGTGCCAAGACCACCGGGAAGTCTTTTCCGCAGGTGCACGTCGTCAAAAGGCGAGCCTTTTCCAGCAACCTCAGAGCGTCAAATGTGATCTTTGATGAAGAGAAAGTTGACAGTTTTGTGAAAAGGAGCAACCTGAACTCTAGTGAAGACGAAGACGGCAAAGTGAAACGCGCAAAAAGATTCGTGTCAGCTGCGAGATTCATCGAAACCCTGGTGGTTGCAGACGCTTCTATGACACGTTTCTATGGAGACGAGATAAAGGTGAGTCAAGCCTGACTTTAGAGAAGTCGCACATTTTCTAGTCGTTTTATTTTGAATGGCATGCGCAATTGCTAATATGAGATTTGGGTGCATAAACAACTTTTTAGCTGATTCTGAAACATTGTACAATTCAGACCGACCTGGCTATTCATTTAGTGAAGACGTTTCACCACTCATCCGAGGGGCTTCAACAGACCACCTGATGAAACCACTTATATGAGTAGCAATATATGAATATATAATCTACCTTAATCGTTTGCTGACAGATGTGACTGCCATATGTCTGGAATATTTGAAGAAATGTTTACATACGTTTTAACTGTAGCTTAAGGTACATAAGATACCTAAACAAACATGTGTTTCATAGAGACACATCAAGTCTTCTCAATAGGTTTTTAAGGTGACACTCAGTCTGATATCTCGGAAGACGCTCAAGGAAGTGTACGTTAACACGTAAAACTGAACTTACCAACAGGCTTCGGAGGGCATTTTAGGTCAACATACTGCAGTGTTGTAGGGGGGAAGGATCCTGAAGCGAAAACTGGCTTTTTGAAAATTTAGGCATGGTTTTCTCTCGCGAAAGGTAGCGGATTTGCTTGATTTTTGCCTGCAGCATGTAGTGTGTTTTGGAAAGTCAAAGCGTAGGTGTTTTCTGTCTCTCCACGGTCGCTTGCAGCGGGGTTTCTCTCTCTGAGATGGAAAGGTGTGGGTGGAGTTAGACTGAAGTTACGGACCTCTTTGAACGATATCTGTCACTCCATTCCACCTGCAGTTTATAGTCCGGTGTTAGTCTGCACGTTGCTTGGAGAAATGCCAAGCTTGATGTAAAGGGTAATATGCATGCTAACTGATGTGTCAGACATCCATGCTTCTGAATATGAATTACTTATAGAACTATATGGAAAAAAAAAAACTCATTTTACTGTAGATCTGTACTGAAGTAAACACTTAAAGTAGGGAATATGTGTTTATCCCTTTAACTGATGTGCTGCTAACTAAATATGACTGCACTCAAAACAGCTGTCATATGAGCTGTTTCACATTATCAAGGATTTCAGGACAAAACTGTCATTCAGGGACACATTTTCATTCCAGTCAGTCTTTATTTCCATGTAAAACTGCAGCTGTATTCACAAGTCGATTGAAGTATGTTAGAGACGTTTTTAATAAAGGCTAAAACAAATTAGTTCTTAATAATCAGTCAATGGTTTGCATATGAAAAGTAACATAAATCAGGCAAACCACTAACACTTGTGGTTTGAGGGTGACTGTGGGTTTGGTTATATAGAGTGTAACAAAATATGAAACTTGTCTGTGAATCTGTGAGAGAAAATAAAATACAGAGGGGGGGCGGAAAGACCATCTGGAAAAGAAGGACAGCCAGGAGTTGTTTGTGGGCCATTTAACTGATAGAAAGAAGAACAAATGTTTAAATGCTTTGGTCCCACAGGCCTTCAGATTTGGGTCTCCACTTTATTCTCTCCCCCCAAAAATGTAGTGTCAAGTTTAATGAAGAAAATACTTGCTTAACAGCTGTCTGTACTGTGTACTGTACTGTTATGATATTTGCAGCAGCTGTATTATTTCAGATGACTGAGATAAAGCTAATAAATATATTTAACATGGACTAAATAACTAACTAATAAAAAACAGACAATCATCTAGCTTTAATGCCAAAATAAATCATGTTTTTGGTACTGTATATCCAGCCACAGACTGTTTTTGTTTGATTGCTAAATTTCTATTCTCTCTCTCTTTCTACAGCACTACCTCCTGACAGTGATGTCCATGGCAGCACAGATCTATGCGCATCCTAGCCTGAAAAATGCTGTTAGTCTGGTGGTAGTGAAGATGGTGGTTGTGGAGGATGAGGAGGTGGGACCTGAGCTTTCAAGCAACGGTGGTGTTGCCCTGCGCAACTTCTGCAAGTGGCAACAACTTTTCAACCCAGGCAGCCAGAGGCATCCTGAACACTATGACACTGCCATCTTGTTCACTAGAGAGGTGAGAAACAAAGTAGACACTTTTTAGAACAAAGGATTCCAGTTTAAACGAAAAATCAACATGCTGTAGAAAGAAATTCATCTCATGCACCGTGTAAGCAACCCCGTGTTCAAGCGATCAAGTGTTTTGGGCTTAAAACTAGACTTTTAATAGCAGATTTACTTTTAATATTAAAAATATGTAGGTCATTTAATTCATTTTTCCATCAGGAAAGATGGCAACTATTTCTCCCCAATATTTCCAGTCCACACACACTTTACAGATGTAATTACCTTCAGCTTTTGATTAACTCACTTGGCTACCACTTTTCCAAAACAAGACATATTTCATTGAGTCAGTGACAGGGTCACGAGCACAATGCTCAGCAGGGAAGCTCTTGTCCAATCAGAGACAGCGAGCATGAGATTATAGCTCTGCCAAAAACCAGAGGGCTAGCGCCGGATAAAATAGATGTAGGAGAAACGAAAATTTGGCTGGCCGTCCAGCTGAGAGCAACACAACAGAACGAACAGAGGTCTTGGTCCTGCTGTGGCTAGATGGAGAAACAGGTGGTTTTTATTTAGCGGAGGAGGTCTGGGTGTCTCTGGTCGTCTCGCATGGGTTCCACTGGGACGTCTTCCCCAGTCAAGGTTATCCCTGTCTGGACAGGGGAATGCTGGACAGGCCCTTCGGTCTACATGTGCTGTGTGGTCCAGCTATCTCACAGTTAATTTTCCCCCTCTTGTTTTTTTTTCTAGCACACAGTCTGCCATGTATTTGCTTCATTTTACGATGGAAACACTGACAAATATGTTTTGCTGGCAAGAGTCTGCTTGGGGAAAAAAGGGCTGTCTGGAACTAATGGAGCGATGTCTGGATATCAGTGTCTCAGATGTGTCCCCCTCTCCTCTCCTCTCGCTTCTCTTTTTTTGTCTCACATCTCTCATATGCCCACTTGTCTGTCTCTCTCTCTCTCTCTCTCTCTCTCTTTGACCTCAGGATATTTGTGGATATAAGGATTGTGACACTCTGGGTGTAGCTGATATTGGCACTATGTGTGACCCCAAAAGAAGCTGCTCGGTTATAGAGGACAACGGCCTTCAGGCAGCGTTCACTGTGTCACATGAACTTGGTATGTTCACACACATGACCATACTCGATGTCTGTAGTTAGACGTCTCAGCCTTACTGAGTGTCTGGACAAGGGCATGTGTTCCAGACTGAGTCATTAATTAATGTAACCCAGCTGTTTTCAGCCCCTAAAATACACCAAGAACTTGGTGTTACTATTTGGGCCGTTGATCGATTACAAATTTTATTTTCACGTCAGTATTTGACTGTAAAACGATGAATCACATGTCCAAATAAATAACTGAACTGTAGAGTGGCTTTAGAAGTCAGTGTATTAAAAATTTAGAAAAAGTTATTGTAGTTCATATGGTTTTAAATAATCATATGATGTTTGATTGTAAGTGACACCCTCTGGAAAGGCAAAAAGCAGCAGTGATAAACATCAATGAAAGATATATAGAGCTTTGTCATATGGAGGAGCACAGCAATGTGGAAAAGTTATTACACTGTACAGGTATAGTACTTCTGTTTTCCTCTCCTTTTTTCAGGCCATGTACTCAGCATGCCACATGATGATTCTAAAAACTGTGAAAAGTTGTTCGGGGATCTCAATGGACATCATATGATGGCTCCTTACTTCGTCCACCTCAACAAAACTCTTCCCTGGTCGCCATGTAGTGCGCTCTACATCACAGATTTCTTCGACAATGGCCACGGTATGATCCTTCTCTGTCTGTCAGGATGCTGTTTTAATAATTTCCTTTCTTCAAAAGTTATATGTCAGTGAAAAAGAACTCCCTGAAATGAACTACCATTTGTTTTGCTAAGTGTATTTTTTATTAACAACTGGTTTTCTCTCAGTCAACATTGGCTTTTTAGTTTTTGTTTGGTTTTGGCCTTAACGGTGCATATTTCTTAGAGACCCCAAGAAAAAACGTAATAACATTCAGTTACGTTTTTGAGACATTTGGCTTGAATTGTAAATCTGTCATTTAAAAGTTAATGGAAACATGTCATAGAGAATCTACTGTATAATTTTGATCTTAATGTGCGGTGAAAAATCTCTATAATGTAGATGCCTGTGTTTTATGAATTTACTTTCTTTCAATGTTTTGCACGTTTCTTGTTTGAATGCCACTTCTGTCTTAACCTACCCCCTAACCACTAATAATGGGCTGGTGGGACCACACTCAGTAATTTTGCTGAGAGTGTCAAAACTAACAGTCTTTGCAAAGTAAGCTCACTCTCACTCACTTCATCTACCCATGTACGTTATGAATATACACACTATGTTCAGAAGTTTGGGATCAGTAAGACCCCTGATTTTTATTATCTCATATGCTCACCAAGGCTGCATTTATTTGATAAAAAATGCAGTAAAAACAGTAATATTGTGAAACAGTTTAAAATAAATGTATTTTAAAATGTAATTTATTCTTGTGATGGCAAAGCTGAATTTTCAGCTGCCATTACGCTAGCCTTCAGCGTCACATGATCTGTTAGATCATTGATTATCAATGTTGAAAAAAGTTATGCAGCCTCAAATTCATAAATCATGATATATTTTTACAGGATTCATCGATGATGAATAGTAAAAAAGAACATTTATTTGAAACAGAAACCTTTTGTAACATTATAAATGTCTTTACATTCGATCACTTTAACGCATCCTTGCAGAATAAAACTATTAATTTCTTTAATGTATTAAATGTATAAACATATTAATGACATGCCTTAATTCTATATTTCTTTTGAACGGTAGTGTATTTATGTATATAGAGAGTTTTTTTTCCTCTCTGTTTCCTCTCTTACTCAGTTAAGTGAAAAGAGCCTACTTCGCTACCAAGGTGAATCCGTCAAGACTGTCGATTAGGGTTGCCTAATATTAACTATGATTCAAATAAAATAGAACAATTCACAATAAAGATAAACTCAGATAAGAAAAAGTGACAGCTCAGGAAATATGGTCGACATATTTTCTCCAGTTGTTGATTTATCTCTGTCGATATCTCAGTCTACACACTCTCGTTCCCGCTCTTCCACTGACTCATCTTCAGTGACTCACACATTCCAGCTTTAACAACTGTTTTCCCTCACAGAGACAGTATGTGTAGCCAAGCACATGCCGTCTTTACCGGTCGCACTGTTGCCACAGGTAGACTATGAACTGATACGACTTGAAGGCTGTTATTTTCCAGTGTTGCTATGCCAGTATCCGTTTCAACAAAGTCTTTCATTACTAAGCATAATCATAACATTCATTTAGGTGTGTAAATCTGTAGTGAAACCTTTTCAAATTCTGAATACTTAAGACATTAAGGTGTCCTTAATACTTTAAGCCTAAATAGATTTCGCAGAATCAATCTCTGTAAAACACAAAGGGAGTCTAGAAGTCTGTGTAATTGTTTCAAGGTGTTATACTGTCTCCACGTCTTTATCCTGTGTTTGGGAAGAACTCGAAATAGAGTCCTTACAGTAAAATTATACTTGCTTTTGTTACTGACTCATTTTTTTTTCGCTCTAGAGTGAGCTAACTGCGGCTACACAATAATAGGTTACATAATGGAAATCTCCAGATGGGAGACTATTATGTCTTACGCACATTGGGATGAGAGGAGGTACAGTGAAATCTCTCTGCAATGAAAATAGTCCCCTCTAGCTAACGTGCACACCTGTTTTAGACTTTCTGTATGTAAGAGATTGTTTTAGCTGAAGTAAACACTCGGTCAATAGCAACAGGCTTAAAGAAAACACTGCGAAACACCTTATAAGCATCATTCCAGGAGCTGGATTTAATTTACGTTTATGTATCCAAAGCAACTTATTTAGACATTTTTTCAGGGGAATCAAATCTAACCTTTGTATTGCCAGCACCATGTTCTACCACTCTTCAATCTTCAAACTGACTTTGAACCAATCTCTACAAACACAGCTAAATAAGAACCTGTTTGTAATTTCCTCAGGTGACTGTTTGCTTGATCCACCTGAGAGGAGCATCCCTTTACCCACCGAGCTCCCCGGGCATACGTTTGGTCTGGACCGCCAGTGCCAGCAGGCGTTTGGGGACGAATATACCTACTGTCCCAATGCTCCTGAAGATCAGGCATGTGCACAGCTGTGGTGTCGAGAGGAAGGAAAGATACAGTGCACGACCCGGAACGGAAGTCTCCCCTGGGCCGACGGCACTCCGTGCGGGGAGGACAGGAGATGTCGTGAGGGCTCGTGCGTGTCGAGTGCGCTCGAGGAGGCGGGAGAAGAGAAGGTATGCGTGGCCAGGAGGATGCGTGTATGTGTGTCATCCGGTTTTATCACACTTTACCTGTCAGCACGTATTCATCTAAAACACCCGTGTACAGATTTACAGGCGCCGCTAATAACAAATATCTGACATTGCAGGTGACGCCTAGCGTGTTGCCTCTGGGTCATCCTGCTTCTCCTTTTAAAAATTGTAAACATGTGCACATCCTGTCTCAGTGATCTCTTTCAGATTATTCAAAACGTTACGTATTTCCCTTCCTTCGACTTTAAAGATGATACATTCTTTTCACCATAGTGTTTACATGTTTGAAAAAGCCTCAGATTGCTTAGAGTCAAACCTTCAGAAATAAAGCTCATTCCTTCTCTTGGATCCCAACCAGGCCCCCATCTTTGAGCAGCTTAAAATAATCAATCTACTTTAAATTTAGCTTCTCAATGCCAGAGAGTGAAAGAAAGTTTATATAGAGGGAAATTTAAAAAGCTCAATTATTTTTGAGCTTTCCATTTAAGATGTAGTTGCAATGTATTCAGCAAAGCCTCTTAAAAAAGTGTGATTATATTTGGTGTAGTGTATTAAAAACCCCCAGCTTGTGATCCCAGACGGCCTGGCTGTTAGAAGGCATCCCTCAGCCAACTCATAAAAAACCCTGACAGAAATGCAGTGTGGTATGTTCACATTCCGTCAGCACTACGCTTACTGGAAGTGATGTTTAGGAGCACTTTGCAAGGGAAAGTGACAGTAAAGACATTTATAATGTTACAAAAGATTGCTATTTCAAATAAATGCTGTTCTTTTGAAATCAAGAATCACAGTATCACAGTTTCCACAAAAATATTAGCTGTTGTGACATGTGACACTGAAGACTGGAGTAATGGCTGCTAATAAATTCTGCTTTACCAGCACAGGAATGAATTACATTTTCAGGTATATTGAAATAGATAACGGTTATTTTAAACCGTAATAGCGTTGAGTAATATTGAGTAGTAGTTGAGCAGTATTTTTATATTAGGTCCTACATATTACAGTGAAATGTATATCTAACAGCCTCTATTTGTGTTCCAGGTGCCAGTCAATGGTGGATGGGGAGAGTGGGGCCCTTGGGGGCCGTGCTCACGGACATGTGGTGGGGGTGTGGAGTTTTCTCATCGTGAGTGCACTGCTCCAGTGCCACAGAATGGGGGATCGTACTGTGTGGGACAGAGGGTCAAATACCAGTCCTGCAATACTCAGACATGCCCAGAGGACCATGGTAACATTTTATAAATAAACCTCCATAAACACATTGGGTAGCACAGGTCACATTATTGAGAGCTAGAGAATGAGTGAGGGGAGTAAATGAGGTCAAGAGGTCAAAAGACCATGCACTGGTTATAATCACATTATTTTTAGTGGTGCACCAGTGACCATTTTTTTTAATCCACAGGAAAAAGCTTCAGAGAGGAGCAGTGTGACAAGTATAACAGTGACCGTTACTTGGACATTCATGGAAACATGAAGCAGTGGATCCCCAAATATTCCGGCGTCTCTCCACGAGACCGCTGCAAACTCGTCTGCCGAGCCAAAGGGAGCAATGAATTCAAAGTTTTTGAAGCCAAGGTGCACATCCGTTGAAACCGTTTTCCTTTTAATTTAATCTGATCAGCAATAATGACAATATGTGAAAGAAATTGTAGTCTCTTCTGTGTATCTGCCTGCTCTAAAGCTTTACTAAGATGTCAGATGATCTCTTTCTTAGACTTCCCTCTTGCCACAGGCCCATTGATATCTTTACACTCCCACTAAACTCTCATGCATGAAATATTTTCCCTGTTGTAAAATGTGAAACCTGAGCACCCTAACCCTACAGTCCAGCTACTTGCTTAAGCTCTTGAGTGCACCTCTGTAACTGATATTTCAGATACAGCTGAAATGTAGTTGGTTTTGCGTCATCAGCCCAGAGTTTTTGCTATTCCGCTTTATGTGGAATAACCATTATGTTAGAACAGAATACACTGGAGCACTTAGGCTGCCACTGCAATAAAAGTGCACATTATTCCTTTAAATATTTGTTTAGGCTTTCTGTCTGTTCTAATGCTGATGTTTCATATGTGCTGTGTAGGTTGTGGATGGCACCACCTGTGGACCAGACACCACATCTATCTGTGTTCAGGGCCAGTGCATCAAAGCCGGTTGTGACCAGGTGATAGGCTCCAATGAAAAGCTGGATAAATGCGGTATCTGCGGAGGTGATGGTACAACCTGTAGGAAAATAAGCGGCTCACTAAACAAAGCTACGTAAGTAAAGACTGTATATATAAGCATTACTGATACCATTTAAAATGATGGCACATAAAAACTGTGAAAGGTGTGAGCTGCTGATATAACAGAACCTATGCATAACAATATTATAATAGATTACAGTTTACAGTGTAATTAAATGATTCTATTTTGATAGATTGTTTTTAAGTGAGCTTTAAAGGACAGTCTAAGATGTAAACAAAGGGTAAATGATTTATCATACTATAATATAATATCGATGAATTCAAAATTCCTAGCTCCAGAAGAGGGTTTTAACAGCGATACCATATAAGAATTATTTTTCAGTGAACAGTTCTTAAAAGAACCATTTTTGTCTTAAAGGGGACATCAAATGCAAAATTCACTCTTACATGATGTCTCCATAAAAATGTGTCTTAGCAGTGTTTGGTGATAACAGTGATAAAAATATTTTGGATGAAAACCAGGAGGCTTCCCAGCAAGCAATAGTCGTCATTTCAACGTCTAGTTTAACTATAGACCCGATATAGTCCGGCTATTTGTAACCCACTTCTAGACCAAATAATCTTGAATTTAGTTGCATGTCATTTTTTGGCAAAATACTTGTGAGATATATGATATTTCATCATGTAAGCAAAGTCAACAGCATTTACAAGGTGTTTGGTTTTATTTATATATTTCTATATATTTATATATATATATATATATATATTTATAGTCTATTCTAGGGCTATGTTTAGACGTCTATTAAATTTTCACTGACAGCCCAATGACAACCTTATTTTAGCCTAGACGTCTAGGCTGTGTTTCAACAGCTAATATACGTTTTTTAGACCAAAAATTGCTTGCTGGGTTGTGAGTGTCCCATTCACTGTCAGGTAAATACCACTGTCAAGACCCAGAAAAGTAGTCAAAATAGTCCTATCAGTGGTTCAATCTGACTTTTATGTGATGAGAATACATTTTGTATGCGAAGGGAAAAAAAACGATTTTATTCAACAATTTGTCTCCTCCACGTCATGTTGGAGAGCATCCACTGGACGCAAATTGCGTACACCGGATATGCTGTTTTCATTTAAATCAAAGCATAAATATACGTAGAAAACATATCCGTGTGGTGCGGCTGAAACAGAACAGCCTACGCAGCTTGCATCCAGCAGATAGTAAGGACATCGATAAAACAGATCCATCTGTGGTTTAATGTTTATTGTAATACTTTCATGAACACGTGGCAGAGACTAATGCAGAAAAGAAGAATTTGTTAAATAATGTTGTTACTTTTGTATTCTTTGTGCACAAAAAGTATTCTCACAGCTTCATAGCATTACGGTTGAACCACTGATGTCAAATGGACTGTTTTATTGATGTTCTTACTACCTTTCTGGGCCTTGAATGTTTCAGTTGCATTGCTGTCTATGCAGGGTCAGAGAGCTCTTCGATTAATCAAAAATATCTTAAGTTGTGTTCCGAAGATGAACAAAGGTCTTACGGGTTTGGAATGACATGAGGATAAGTAATTAATGACAGAATTTTCACTTTTGGGTGAGCTATCCCTTTAATGTTGACTGATAACCAATATTGTACTGATATTCATATGATACATTGTTTGCTTATAATATCTCCACAGTATAGGCTACATTGATATTGTTACCATCCCTGCTGGGGCGACTAATATTGACGTAAAGCAACGCAGCCATAGAGGCATCGCACACGATGGTAACTACTTGGCGGTCAAGGCGGATGACGGAACCTACATCCTGAATGGAAATTTCTCAGTGTCTATGGCAGAGCAGGATATCCCAGTGCCTGGCGCCATGCTTCGCTACAGTGGCTCCTCCACCACCTTGGAGCGACTCCTCAGCTTTCACACACTTCAGGAGCCCATCACCATCCAGCTGCTGTCTACCGCTGGTGATATCTCACCCCCTAGAATCAAGTATACTTTCTTTTTGCCAAAGGATGTGCCTTTTAACAAGCCTGGCACAGAGAGCAGGATTTCGCCACATATCATCTTGCCTTTTGGGGGAGCTGACTGGGTTCTGGGTGAGTGGTCTGAGTGCTCCAAGAGCTGCGGCGCTGGATGGTCCAGGAGAAGCGTGGAGTGTAGAGACGGGGAGGGATCCTTGTCTTACCTCTGTGATGCCGACCTGCGACCGGCAGATATCCGGCCCTGTGGGGATCTGCCCTGTCCCATGTGGCAAATGGGGCCGTGGTCAGCATGCTCACGGACTTGCGGAGTCGGACAGCGCCACCGCACTGTAGTCTGCATGGACTACACAGGCAAGGTTCTAGGGCATGAGAAGTGCAACCCAGACAAGAGGCCAGAGGTAGTTGTAGGGGAATGTTTTTACCAGGACTGCTAAAGCTGACACTGTGTGCAGTAGTAGAGAATGAGGAGGTGGTGGGATCTGTAGTGACTGAGAAAAAGCTTCAGAAACAAGCAAAGAAGCTCTTGGGCATAGAGCATTAGATTGGAGATCACTTATTAAGCATAACCAGGACATTTGATATAAATTAATTATATCTATATCATGGTTTAATCTAATTCTTTGTCTTTTAACCACAAAGGTAACCTCCCATCTACCTCAGTCAATACAAGCTTCATAATGTTCACAGTCGTTTAGAAAGGAGTCCGTTGGAAAACATTTGCACGAACCTGCTGAAATTCTGTTCAAACGTCCGTCAGATACCTCCAAAATGCAGTGCAGTTTACTCCACATCTGAGTCCAAATTAAGGCACCTAAAGGTGGCCACATAAATTATTCAAGTTAATTTCTAGAATTGTCCACAACGGACTGCATTTTAGTATCTTTATACATGCTAGATTAATTAATTTCACACATTTATTTTAACTGCCAGCTTAAGTTTTGTAGCATTGAGTCTGTTTCGTATTAATATCTACTACTTTTATTACTGGTATCACCCTTAAAGGCTTTCAGAGTTTTCATATTACAACACTGGAGGAAACAGTATTTGGAAATACAGTCCTTTACTGGTCACACAATAGCTGTATGTGAACAACATACACAGATAAGAGCTGTTGGAAGAGATACAAATATGCTAATTTTACTTTTAAAATCTTGCCTGGTTATGACTGTTGAATTGGATGAATGATTTTAGCTTGTAATGAAGAATCAAAGTGGAATTGCCTTCTCTCACACACTGTTGGTCTTTCTGTACATATATACAGCCAATAGGCAACAAGCTATACCAGTCTGAGAGCAACAGTGTAAAGACTGCAAAGTGTGCCTTAAATTAAGTACTTTTTTATTCATCCACTGGTGCCCATCCACTGGTGCCCATTGCTTAAAAGGGATCATTTAATATAACCGATACTGGCACATGTGAGTTTACAGGAGAAAATAATTTATTGCTAAATATTCATTTAGAAGTGGATAATTACTGTATGTTATTGGACACACATGTGCCCTCAAGATAATTGCATTGATTGCTAAGAAACAAAAAAGAGAAAATGCATTTCCTGTGAAAGACACATTGAGATTGCATGCATCCTTGCAATCTGTATTCTGTTAATTTGTCCTTACTCTTCCAAGCTTTAGTTGACACTGTATAAATGCATTTAAAAAAATGTATCACCCACCATTATAGAAGTAGAAAGAGAAAAAATAATCTGAATGTTGTTAATAAATATAATTGTATTTAATAAAACAGCTATAGGTAAACAGTTTGTTTAAAAACATCAGTTCTGAGCAGACATGGCTGATATTTCTGAAATTGTCTCTTTAGCCAGAAGAGCACTGATATTTGTTCCAAGAGCCGTTTCGCATATGCCAAAATTAAATTTAATTTGATACTTGCAAATTTACTTAGCCTGAACCTGTAAAAATTGAAAATATGAGAGAAAAGATTTGCATTCCATTTGAGTCAAAAGTATGCAAGTTTTGAAATGGTGCATATTTGAAACTAAAGCATTCTATCCCTTCAATGAAGGTCTGCACAATGCTATTGTTATAGCTTCCTTTTACAAGCTATTTATTTTTTTCTACCTTCAACACCTAATGTTTTTTTTTTCTTGATGCTGCTGTCTGTCTTATACATGATTGATGTATGAATTTAAATCAATTAAATATGTGTCTACAATAAAATTGTTCTTGACTCATTTGTAAGGCCTCCATGTTGTTAAACAATACATTGTTAACTTAATTATACAATGAATCATACACTTTTAGCAATGAAAAGCTGTACATATAAAAAAATTTTCATGAAAAGTTGTATGTCCAGACTAACAAAATGCTGGGAACTCAGATAAAACCTCAGGGCGTTAATCAAAACACAAAGAAGATGCAAATGTAGCTAAATAAGGAGTCTGTGTTAGAGACTTGTGGGCACATATTCAGGTAGATTTTGTAAGGAGGAAGGTAAGTTTCTTACTTTCAATCAAACATTTTTCTTTTTTCTTTCTTACTTTTTTCTTTTTTAAAGATTAGAATAGTAACCCCTGTCACAACTAACATAAAATCAATAGTGCTGGAGTTAAATTTATAATCTCAAAAAGGGCAAAGACAACATTTGACGGAAGAGCTTTCTAAAAGCAACCTACAACGCTGCAGTCTGCAACAAAACTCTTTAATAGCCTATAAATGGTTACAAAAATGAAAATCATGCTTTTATTTTGTGTTATTGCGTCATCACAGCGCTTTTGAAGTCATCAGTAAAAACGAAAGGTCAGTCGCACAAGCCTCGTGAAAAGCATTCTGGGATACAATATGTAAACATCAGCCTGAAGCCTGTCAGACGAGATAGATACCAATGAATTTAATACATAATGCAATTTTGAACGGACTTCTTTTTTATGATTTTGCCTTTTAATACAAACGGAGGGACTCGACTTCGTGATTTATCGGGATGTGACTACGCTGTCAAGAAGCGACAGTACTTCTGTGCAAGTGGCAGAATGCTAGCAGCTAGTTAGCTCGCTGCTGGATCACATTCATGCGCTTATAGTTGTCTTACATTTCAACGGATTCGTCCATTCTTTGTTACCGGTGAGCTGCACAGTTATAAATCCGTCACAAGTAATGTTTTGTACACTGTTGACACTGACGCCACTGTTTCAGTGGTAGTCAGAGATTAGCGTGCTAGCCAATGAATGCTGCAGGTTAGCTGGACGTTGTTTTTGGACTCTGAAAACCGTAATGCACGGTAATATTAGTGAGTATGTTTTATGCACAAGTTTCTGGTAATGGCACATTGTTAACTCCAGGGTTCTACTTGTGTTAATCGTTACCGAACTCTCTAGTTTGCACATCGAACAGTAGCAGGCCGTAGCCAACCTGCCAAAATACGCAGTTTTTTGGTGATTAGAAATTCAGGTGTGCATTAAATGCGTGAATCATAACCTTTTTAATATGGGAGTTGGATATAAACTAGTGAGGATTACATTGTTATGGCTACTACTGAGTATAAATGCTTGCTATTTAATACGTAAACAAAAGCAACTCGTGTGTAAAGACACGCCCCTCTAACTTTCTCTGAGGATAAATTTGACAGCCATCGGTAAAATGCCAATAATTATATATGGATGGATGATGTTTGTAGTTATGTATTATCATTTTTGTGGTGAAGTGTTTTTCGTTTCCCCTGAACTTTCATTTCTAAAATATTTTAAACGGGTAATTCACGGATATAATCATTAGGATATATATTTTGAAACTGTCATATTCGTTTTGGAAGACTTTTAAAGGGATAGGTAATTCAAGAATTCACGTTTGTCTTTTTCTAAACCACTTTCTGCTGTCTTATATATAATGATGATGATACAATGAAAAATTGTCAAATTGTCATCCCTTTTCATTTATTTTTTTTTTAATGTATGAAACCCATTTGTGTTGACAGATTTATTTTTATTTTTATTTTTGGGCTATAATATATATTTTCCATGTAAGCTTAATTTCATCACATAAAGAAATCTTTTGTAAATCATAATTCTGACATAAAAAGTCAAAATAATGATATATTAAGTTATATGACATGTTTTAAAATAATGTTAGATGTGGGCTATAAACCTTTAAAATAAACAAATTTCATTTATTTATTGTTAATAAGTTACTACGTTAATTTTAATATCCTTACAACACACATTTTATAAACATTTTCAAAAAATGTTTAAAAAATCTGGCATAGAGCATTGACACCTTCAAAACGGTTGGTAGTGTTTTTTATCAATATTTTAACCATGACGTCCAGTTGCTGCTGAAGCAGTAAATCAGAAATGTGCAGTGGCAAAGGGGTTTTATGGCAGTTTTACAGCTCTACGCTTTAATTTGTCCCAAAAAGTCTCTGTCATTGTGGAATGCAGCTTACCATTCTAAGAACTGAAAGTATTGTCCTTCTAAGAATTAAATGAATTTTTTAGCCGTTTCTTAGCTTACTTCATTTCCTTGTTTGATTAGCCGCAGTTGTAAACTATTAACAGTGTGAGTCAAGGACCAAAGATGATCCCTTTCTCTCCAAACCCAGCCGGACTCATTTGGACATCCGTATAGTTTAGACAAATCTGCCATGACTCTGTTAGCTGTCAGCTGGATCCAGGCAATGCAATGCTAATTTTCGGCAGATGTTATTTGAGGGAGTTTATTTGGGCTTGGAAGTTTTACAAAATCAGGATTCTTCTGCTCTGAATCATTCTAAGTATGTGCTTGCGCCTTGTGTCATGAGGACCACTGGAATTGAAAAGTGCTGAAAGTGTAAAGCCGCGTGTCTTCTGTCTGTATAAGTAGCTTTGCTAGATCAGCAGTGAGGAGAAATGTTCCTTGCCAATGACATAAGTGAGATTGATGAACTATTACTCGGGAGGATCTTTGGAAAAAATAAAAATGTACATTTTGGTAAAGTCATTTTTTGCAGGTTTCTGTGCACTTTTTATTATTACATATAATATTTAATTCAAATTTTAAAGTAGGCTATTGGAATATCACAATTCTAGATATCTACTAGTCGGTACTGATACCATCATACTTGATACCATAGTAAAAAAAAAGACCCATAACACTAACTTCTTTATTTAAACTCTTTAACATTGCAAAAACACAACATTAATGCCACATGGCCTTCAAATAATAAATAAAATGAAACCATTTAGCATAGTGTTGTTGCTATGTACCAATACCATTTCCAAAGTAATAAAATAACCCTCCTCCAAAAAAGTCACCCAAAATAAAAATTATGTCATCATTTATTCACCGTCATGTAGTAAAAAAAACCTGCATGACTTTCTTACTTATATGGAACATAAAAGTTTCTATGAAACATAAAAGGAAAAAAAGAAGGATCTGTTTGGTTGCCAACATTCCTTAAAAAGTGACTCTGGACCACAATTAAGTAGCACTGTATATTTGTGTCAATATCCAAAAATACACTGATTGGTTAAAAATGATAGATTTTTCTTTTATGGCAAAAATCATTAGGATATTAATTAATGATCATGTTCTATGAAGATATTTTGTAAATTTCCTACCACAAATATATTAAATAATTGTATCTCAGCAAAATATTGTCATATCCTAACAAATCATACATCAACAGAAAGCTTATTTCAGAAAGGTTTCAAATGATGTTTATATCTCAGTTTCAAAAAATGGTTTCACAAAACCCTTATGACTGGTTTTGTGGTCCAAGGTCGCATATCTACTTTTATGTGCCACGGAAAAATAGAAGACATGCAGGTTTGAAACATTATTTTGTAAATGTTCACAGAATGTTCATTTTTGGGTGAACTATCCCTTTAATTTTAATGACAGTTGATTATGAATATCCCTGCAAACTTGCATCCCTACTTCAAATATTCAGTTACCGATTGTGTCATGTTTAGAACTTCAAAAACCTGTTATACCTCAACATTAACCATACATGTAAACAAAACTTGCTTTTATTAGCCATATGTTACACTGATGTATCTTATCCTTTCCAGGCAATCCCAGACTCCTCTTCCTACTGTGAAGGATGGGTGTGAAAACCTTCACTCACAACTCCCCCAGCCACAGCCAGGAGCTTTTGGATAAGCTCAACACCCTACGCAGTGAGGGCCACTTTTGTGACGTCACCATCCGCGTACAGGGCCAGATGTTCTCGGCTCACAAGGTAGTGCTAGCCTGCTGTAGTGACTTCCTTCGAGCGAAGCTGTCTGGGAAGCCGGCTGATGAAGACACTGTAATTGTAGGCGAAGATAACAAACATGTGCTAGATCTCCAACACGTGACGGTCGCTGGTTTCGCTCCTCTTCTGGAATACGCCTACACATCCACCCTGTCCATTAGTACGGAGAATATCATTGACGTACTAGCAGCGGCTAGCTACATGCAGATGTTTGCGGTGGCCAACACTTGCTCCGAGTTCATGAAGTCCAGCATCTTGTGGAACTCGGCATCCTCGGGAGCAGGAGGTCCTGGTAGCACCCAGCCTCCGGTTTTACACAGGCCCCAAGAGACCCCTGAAGGCCATGCGAGCTGCACCCTCGCCCCTGTAGATGCCCTCTCGCCTTCTCCGGTCTCATCCGAGTGCAGTGTACCGGAACGTCCCATCCCTGTGTGCCGCGAGTCTAGACGCAAGCGCAAAGGCTTTGCGAGTCCGCAACCAGCATCCTCAACCTCTCCACAAGTCCCCAACCCCTCTCCATCCTCTTCCTCCTTCCCAGAGAGTTCAGCGCAGGCTCTGGAACCATCTCTGGCCTTCTCCTGGACATACCCCTTTGGTGTGGACCGACGGTTTGCATCAGATAAGTCAAAACTACCTGAAGGTCTTCTGGAACCATCTGGAGCATCGAGCCAGGACTCTAGTGGACGGGCATTGGTGGAGTATTTGGCCTGCGAAGGCCCACGCGGCCTGGGCGTAGGGGGCGCGGCAGGGGTGGAGGAGGAGGAAGAAGAGGATGTGCAGGTGAAGGTGGAGAGGCTGAGTGATGAAGAAGTGCATGAAGAAGCTTCTCAACCAGTTAGTGCTCCACACAGTTCTCTGAGTGACCAGCAGACGGTTCCTGGCAATGAACACACCCAAGAAGATCTACTCATTAGCCCTCAGTCCTCATCCATTGGTAAGACTCTTTATTCTTACACACTTATAGTGTTACCCTAAATTTACTTTGGTTATCATGTGATGTGACTCCCAAAAATGGAATGACATTCATGAACAGGGTTGCCAGGTTTTCACAATAAAAGCCGCCCAATTGTTAATCAAAACTAGCCCAATTGTATTTTGGTGAGGGTAAAATACACATTTTTGGTGGGGTTCCCCTGCTAAAATTTGCATTCCAGGGGCTAAATATGACGTTATTGTGTTCGCTTCAACTCTCGGACATGAAAAACAACTTGCGGCAACAGTGTTAAAGTAGCCCAATTCTGTGGGAAAACCACAGACTTGGCAACACTGTTTATTAATTAATAATTAATTACAAAAAAGTGTTAGGCCAGAAACCGTTTTTTAAAGAAATTAATACTTTTATTTAGCTTTAGCCTGTATTAAATTAATAAAAGTGACAGTAATGACATTTATAATGTTACAGAAGATTTCCTTTTCAAGTATACTGTTCTTTTTTTCTATTCATTAAATAATACTGAAAAATAGTAGCAACTGTTTTCAGCTTTAATAATAATAAGGAGTATTTCTTGCACCAAATCAGCATATTAGAATGTTTTCTGAAGGGTTTCTGAAAATTCTGCTTTGAAATCACAGGAATAAATAACAAAACAGAAAACAATTATTGTAAAATGGTTTCACAATATTAGTTTTACTGTATTTTTGTCATATGAATGCAGCCTTGGTGAGAGTCCTTTCAAGGCAAAGAAAAATCTTCCTAGCCCAAATATTTTTCAGTGTATATTTCAAAACGTTTTTGCAATTATGTGTAGACATACATATGGAAAAAATGTTTTTTTTTTTTCTTAGTAGTTGCACATGACATTTACGTCATTAGATTGAAACCTTCCTGAAAATGGACTAAAAGTTCTTCCAAACCATCTGAAATCAACCTGAATACAAGGAGCACATTTATAAGTGCTTGGAAAAATGTTTTAGAAATCAAGTTTGAAACACATGTGACATTTCTTTATAGTAAATAAATTGGTCGATGACCCAACTGTCTTTGTCTTTAGTGAGTCAGTAAACATAAGGACATAATTGAAGTTACCAATTCACTAAATCAGCCTTATGTTTACTTAACTTTTAAATGTCATATTTACCACATGAGTATTTCATGCGCTTTTGAAAACTTTTGTCTGAGGCAGTATCTGTAAAATAAAGAAGATGACAAAATATAAGACTATATATAGAGATTCAAAAACAACATTCTGCTGTCTCTTCAGGCTCCCTGGATGAGGGGGTGACGGAGGGCCTCCAGTCCATGCAGGGCACTCCAAACACTACCGGTCACATGGAGGAGGATGAGAGGTAAGACCCCTTTGGGTGTCTGTGTTGTTTTTACAGAGTATCCTTTTACGACGTCTCACTTTTATGATTGAACTAAATGGCCCCTCTGAGGAGGGACATAATTTTTTAGTCTTCTCCATCATCGTCTTTCCTCATGTATACTTATTTATAAGCAGAAGAGGCTTCTGTGATATTGTAGTGGCTATTAAGATGAGGATTTCTTGCCAAGAGGCCAGAGAAGCTAGTTGGCAGACTTTATGGAAACTTCTTGGACCTGAATTTGCCTTTTGGAATACTGGAAGAGTAGGGAAATGGTATGATGCAAAACAAATGGGATAAAAAAGACACTGCTTTCCGTCCGAGCGGTGAAGTCTGCTTTTATATGACAACTTGATATGCCTGACTAAATGTGTTATATGTTAGCCTTAAACCTTTGTAGGGTGATCTATGTGGATCTGTAGACAAAGAAAATAGTAATGGTAGAGTAAATGCGAGTAAAATACTCAGTAGGCAATTAAAAAACTAGTTTACTTTTCCATTCCATTTCCATTTGACATATTCCCTCCCAAATGTACCTTTATTCATTTAAAGTGGTCATAAAATAGAAATATGGGGAGAGCGAGGTGAAATAAACCAGTTTTTACTTCTTGTTTGTTTAAAGACAACATATGACAGTAATGGGTCCAAATTAAATACAGTCAAACCAAAATTATTCAGACATCAGATATAATTTTAATTTATTTTTTTTTAACTAGTGGGTGCAGGACACTACAGTTCATTTATGTAAGTGAGGATAGCAAAATAAACCTGTGACAAATTATACCCACATTTTTTTTTTTTTGATAAATGTGTGGGACCAAAAATTTGATTTGACAATTTGACCTGTTTATGTTCTGTTACATACCTTTCTATCAAAGTAATTAACATTAAGATGAATTTGTTCTGACACAGTTTAACTCTTAAGTTCATGTCATATTTTATTGCAGTTTCTAAACTATAGCAAATAAACTGTGATAATGTACGAAATGTTGAGGGTGTCTGAATACATTTTGGTATGATTATATGTACATGAATCTCTAGATGTGGTGCATCTTTGGGAATAACAGCTTTGGTTCTAAAATAAAGTGGCTTTCCAAAACAAAGTGGTTCCTTGGCTCAGTTTGCCCCCGGTGTGGGGTAAGTTGAGCCACATGGAGTTAAAATTGTGCCACTGATTATGCTGAAGAAAAACAGAATATTTTTACCTCATGCTATATCAAAGTAAGACAAATTCAGTAAAAATTACTTTGTAAAATCTGTGTGTGAGCCTTGTGATGGACTGGCCATTCATCCAGGGAGTTTCCCCACCCATGGCTCAAGATGCTGGGTGCTCCAGCGCCCCATGAGGTTTGTATAATAAAATGAATGGATGGATGACTTCTTTACAGTTTTATTTCAATAAACAGTTCACAACTTTGAAGGCATTTTTTTATTATTTAAAACTTTCAGAATAAAAAGTTAAAATTGAATTAAAAAAAAAAATGACAAAATGGACTGCGATTGACCGTGCAGAACTGGGCTAACAGTACTCAACATCCCAGTGTTGCAGATGCAGAAATACAATTTCATAACAACTTAAATGTCCAATTTTCACGAACAAGGCCTATTTGAAATTTTCAGAACAAAATCAACTTCAAAACAAAGAATGAAATGTAGAATTACAGTAAAATAATTCTTTATATTTATAAGGTGAGCCACTGATTCAACTTACACCAGGACTTTTGGCCCAAATTATCCCAGTCCTACCATTTTAACAGACTTGTATCATCCAGCAGTTTAGAGCTAACATCATACTAACAGTATAGCCTCATAACTTTCTGAAGCACAAACACTTCATATTTTTTCAGATTTGTCTATAATTGTTAAGACACAAGAAGCATGAGTCCTTGAACTTAAAAAATATCACTTTGAATACCAAAAAAAAACAGTTTTTTGAACCTAAATGTAGTTACCAGTTAGTTTGTTTAAGGTTGCCTAGAAACAAGGAGTGGCTCAACTTCCCCACAGGCTCAAATCACCCAGCTCTCCCCTATATTTACACATATAAGAGGTTACTTTACAATAAAAATGTACTGCAAGTTTCATCCCAGTCGTGACATCACGGTTGTCCTCTGCATGTCCCTTAACATGCTAAACCAGCAGGTCTGTCTATCGGTCACAAGAGCAATATTGTAGTCTAGCAGGATCGTCCAGCGTTGCCTAGATGTAGACAAACGGCTTCAAGATTCAAAAACTCTGCACACAACAAACAAACTATTAGAAATGCATTGTTGGAGTTTATATTTAACGACGGGCCTGAGCTATTGAACAAAAATGTTTTTGTTTTTCACATTTTACATTTTCTCAACATATCAAAAATAGGGAACACTTATTCACTGTTATTACTATTAATAGTAAGGTAGTTGTTATTTTTAGGTATTGGTATGATTATGGATGCAGAATAAGGTAATGTAAAATAAGGCATTAATATGTGCTTAATTAGTACTAATAAATGGCTAACACCATGTCTACACCGGACGCGAACGGCGTGGTCTGGCGCAACGCAACAAATACAGTAGAACCCATTATAATCAGTGATGCTGTCTACACTGGATGCGGCGCGGTGTGACACGAAAAATCCCCATCAGTAAACTGCTACCGCATTCTATTTATGACATGCTCACACAAAGTTCAAATGATTTGCAACGGTCGCTTTGTCGCATCCAGTGTAGATAGCCTTTAGCTGTTGTGGCGTGGCGCGACAACTGTCGCGTCCAGTGTAGACACGGTGTAATATTCTAGTAATATGCATGCTAATAAGCAACTAGTTAAGAGGCCATAAAATAAAGTGTTACCAAACAGTTTATTGTGAAACAGTATTACAATTTAAAATGACTGTTTTTCAGAATTTTGATATGATAGAGGCACACTTGCCCGGGTTGCTTATTGTGCCCTTTAGATATTTTCATTTAGTGTAGATAATATAATGCAGATTGCAGACATCTAGATAAATATATTTTTGCTCCACTTAAAATAATTACAGAATTATTTTAGGAAGAATATAGAACAGTTTTTATAACTCTTTTTTTTTAATGACTATTGAGACTCCAAGTGTAGTTGGCTCATCTAATTAGTCTCTTTTCCTCTTTTCATGTCGCTCTTTCTTCAGGCTGGAGAATGTCCAGTACCCATACCACCTGTACATTAGCCCCTCCACTCGCCCAGGGCTCAACGGTCCTGAGCGGCCCTTCCAGTGCCCTACATGTGGTGTCCGCTTCACTCGAATACAGAATCTCAAGCAGCACATGCTCATCCACTCTGGTGAGAGAACCTCTGCTATTACAACACTCTAGATTGACAGGGGCATTGCAAGTAGGATTTAAGTAGGGCTGGGCAATAAACAATATCATATTGAGATTGCAATAAAATGATAATGATAACCTCTGGACATTTTAGTCTATGGATTAATCTATCACACAGCAGAAATAAACATATGAACTTTATCTCCAGTAGAGCTGAACTGAGAGTTACAGTTATCACCGTTTCATTTGAGAAAAACTACTTCACATCAACTCTTCAAAATAATATTTCTATTTAACTTGAAGAAATGACAAATATATTGCTGTTGTATATGAAAGTGCCCTTCTCAAAGTAAAATTAAGCATGCTAAGAAAATTAAGTAATTTTAATATAAATCATGGTCACACCACATGACATTTTTTTAAGGCTATTGCCAATTAATCAAGATGAAAAACGCTAAAATCACTTAATTTTTAATTTTAATATGAATTTATGTGTACACAACATTCTTAATGTTTGAACAGTTACAACGGATATTATTATTTTTTTGTATTTTAAAATTAGCGTGTTGAAAATCCTTATATGTCATTGACCCATATATAATAATAATAATAATAATAATAATTATTCTCATTATTTTTTAACAGTATCATACAACCAAGGTATTTTTTTCATCTATGTTTCAATTAATGTTAGATTAATATTGTGATAAATATTGATATCATATGATGTGGAAAAAACATAGTAATAATATTTTTGGCCATATCACCCAGCGCACTTAAGAGTAAAAATATTTTATAGTCAATATAATCTTATTAGGTCATATAGTGTTTGCAGACCTCTGTGGATTACTAAAGTGTTTGCGCATTTTGCTAGCAATAAACTACTGAAGCTTTATTGCTAAAATGTTTTAGGACAGCTGGCCCTGTATTACATAAACTTCTTGCTTGGAGAAGAGTCCAACATGATTCACCCTAATCTGCTTGTTAGTTTATACAGAGGTGGTGTTTTGTTTGCTGTTGAATGTCCAAACGGAACTCCTTATTGCGGCGATTAGTTATGGACTGATGAAAGTGGCTGTATGCAATTGGTTTAGTTGTGGTTTATGTGAACAACTTGACATATACTGCATCCCGGCTTATTTGCATAAGTAGAATAATGCTATTTTGTCAGGTGTAGTTCAGTTAGCACACAACCTACTAATTATTTAATTTTTTTTCCGATATAGTAGACTGTAATCTTTGACATCTTTCTTCTATAGGTATTAAGCCATTCCAGTGTGACCGCTGCGGGAAAAAGTTTACGCGGGCTTACTCCCTGAAGATGCACCGGCTGAAGCACGAAGGTAAACGCTGTTTCCGGTGCCAGATCTGTAGCGCCACTTTCACTTCCTTCGGTGAATATAAGCATCACATGAGGGTGTCTCGCCACATCATCCGCAAGCCTCGGATTTACGAGTGCAAAACGTGCGGCGCCATGTTTACCAACTCCGGCAATTTAATCGTACACCTGAGGAGTCTCAACCATGAGGCATCAGAACTAGCAAACTACTTCCAGACCAGGTGAGGAGGAGCTGAACACTCTAAGAAAATATGTAGAAGTACAAATTTAGTTTTGTACGCTCGGCCGTTCATCCCATGTTGAGGTAGCAGATGCGTTTTTTTTTGTATTGAACAATATGGTTAAATTCGTTAGAAATTAGTTAAATTAGTTAATGCATTAGGTGTCATGACCTGACAATGAACAATGCTTTATTGATATTGATTAATGCTAATTTTACAAATAAAAACAAACTTGCGTTCAAAAGTTTGCTAAAAGAGTTTATATCTCTTATGCTCACCAAGGCTACATTTATTTGATCAGAAACACAGTAAAAACAGTAGTATTGTGAAAAATTACTACAATTTAAAATAACGTTTTTCTGTTTGTATTTTAAAACAAATAGATTCCTGTGGCTGAGCTGTCATTAGTCTTTAGTGTTACATGATCCTTCAGAAATCATTCTGTTATTCTGGTTTAGGCAAAATTTCTTATTTTCAAAGTTAAAAAAAGTGGTGCTGCTTATTATTTTTGTGAAAACCGTGATACTTTTTTTTTTTTTACAGTATTCTTTGATTAAACAGTTCAAAAGAGCAACATTTGCTTTTACATAAAAATTGAATCAACATGAAAGTCTTTCCTGTCACTTTTGATCATTTTAATGTATCCTTGCTGCATACAAGTATCAGTTTCTTTAAAAAAAAAATCTTACTGGCCTCAAACTTTTGAACGGTAACATTTCAAATATGTATAACTGAACATTAGTTCATGTATTGTGAACATGCGTTAATTAACAATGACCTGTAGTTTATACTTAATTTTAAATGAACATTAACCTAGATTATTTGAGTGATACCTAATGCATTAACTAGTGTCAACTGAACCTTTTTGTAAAGTGCATTGTGTATTTTCAAAGACGGCTGAAAATGACAGGTTTTTCTCGTTGAGGTGTGATTGACAAATTGCATCCCTCAGATGAAATGTCTTTCCTGCTTAGTTTTAAAAGGTTAACCGCAGTCCAGGGTAACACCCAGTTGCATCGTGCTGCATTTGGCAGAATAATGAAAACTCGATGAATAGAGCTTTCAGGAAATCAAAACATCTCCTCTATTGACTGTCCTGATTAGTATTATGACAAGTACAATGTTGATCTGTTTCTGACTGGCTTTAACACATGGGCACACACACCCTTCAGTTTTCGTTTCATTCTGTTCTTAAAATGGCACGTGTATTCCTCCTAGATGTGTTCTCCAGAGAAAACCAACTAAGCGACTTTCCTGTTTGAAAACAAGTATTTTCTAAATGGAATAATCATGGCTTTGATTCCATTTTGGAAGTAGTGAGAGTTGGACTGCGTATTAGGAAAAGAAACACTGAGATGTAAACATTTGGAGCGAGCTGGGAAATCAATCCTACGTCAGCTAATTACTGCTGAATAGCTTTTTTTAAAAGTGAAGCTCTCAAAAAAGCTCAGTGGAATCATTGTCTGCGTTTCTGAGGAGAGTCTAAGAGACGTTCTTCTGAGGTAATCTTCATGACGGTAGCCCTTCATTAAAGCTGAGTGAAGGGAGTAAGGTGCTTTTATTCATTGAGCGCCTGCTACACGTAGACTCCCTTATTCCATCCAACCGTTTATTTGATTTAAGCCCTCTCTCTTAGGAGCTGTGTTCTATTCATTTTTGTCAGGCACAAACAAACACTGTCTATGTGCTGAGGCAATAGTTTGGCTCTGGCAGGTGCTTATTAGGAGAGGGAGTGGTCGTGTAGTGCATCCCGATAAAGTTTTCTGTGTTGCGATTGCAAGAAACAGCCTGCATTGCAGCCGTGGGTTTTTTTAGAGATCTTTACTTTCTTACAGAAATACCATAATTCACCCATCAATGAAAATTTTGTCATCATTTTCTCACCCTCAGGTCGTTCCAAACTTGTAGAAGTTTCTTTCTTATTTTGAACACAAAAGAAGATATTTTAAAGAATTAGTTCACTTCCAGAAAAAAATTTTACAAATGATGTACTCACCCCGTTCTTTCTTCAGTCGTAAAGAAATTATGTTTTTTGAGGTAAACATTTCAGGAATTATCTCCATGTAGTGGACTTCAGTGGTGCCCGCGAGTTTGAACATCCAAAATGCAGTTTCAATGCAACTTCAAATGGCTCTAAACGATCCCAGACAAGGAATAAGGGTCTTATCTAGCGAAACGATCTGTCATTAAAAATGTATACACTTTTTAACCTCGAATGCTCGTCTTGTTTAGCTCTGCCATGCGCATACATACTCTGTGTAATCCAGGTCAGTAGAGTTAGGGTATGTCAAAAAACTCCCATCTCATTTTCTCCTCCAACTTTAAAATCATCCTTTTAAAATCGGTAGTTTTTTGACCTACCCTACTGTGACCCGGATTACACAGAGTACGCATGTGCATGGTAGAGCTAAACAAGACAAGCATTCGAGGTTAAAAAGTCTATAATTTTTACATTTTTTTTAGAAAATGACCAATTGTTTTGCTAGACAAGACCTTTATTCCTCTGCTGGGATCATTTAGAGCACTTTAAAGCTGCATTTGAACTGTATTTTGGATGTTCAAACTCACGGGCACCACTGAAGTCCACTATATGGAGATAATTCCTGAAATGTTTTCCTCAAAAAACATAATTTCTTTTCGACTGAAGAAAGAAAGACATGAACATCTTGAATGACAACAGGGTGAGTATATTATCTGTAAATTTTTGTTCTGGAAGTGAACTAATCCTTTAAAGAGTTTTGAATAAACAAACAGTTGTTAGTCCCCATTGACTTTCATAGTAGGGAAAGAAATGTCAGTGGGGACCATCAACGGTTTGATTACCAGCATTCTTCAAAATATCATCTTTTATGTTTAACAAACTCATACAGGTTTGGAATGAAATGAGGGTGAGGAAAAGACAAAATTTTCATTTTTGGGTGAACTATCCCCTTAAATCTAATTTTAATGTGCAAAAATGTACAAATTGCTAACTAGGGTATTTAGATGACTGTTTATATATATATATATATATATATATATAATTTTTTGTAATAATAAAAATAAAGAACTTAAATACCTGTCTAATTTTTGCTTTAAAGTTTCTACTTGGAAATCAGTGTCATGAGTGCAAGAGTGGAAAAAATAGGAAATTATGTCATTAGTACCTAAATCCTATTCATGGATTAAGCTATCAGTGTTTAAATTGTGATTCACTTTTTCTGCCAAGCCACAATCCTCAATCTAGTTTTGAAGCTTTAATTTTGACTTTTGCTTAGAAAGCTGGAGTGTTTTGCCAGAGGACATTTGCCAAAATTTATTGTTAGACTTGAACATGCTAGGACTGGCTGTCTGTAAAAAAGTAAGGAAATCCAAAGATCTTAGACTCATATACCAAACTTGGAACACAATCTTGGATGAATCATAAAACCTTCTATTTTTGACAAATAACTTTGTTTTGAACTTGCGTCTGAGTGGTTTGACATCCTCAGATTGTGGCTTCACAGAGGAGACTGAAAGCAATAACTTTTACTTTAACTTACTTTTGTGTTTTAGTCCCATTAATCAAGTATTTCTCATGAAAAAGTTTGCACTTACAGACTTAGAAATTGATAAAGGTACTAAGATTGTGAAAGTTTAATAAACTTGTCAGTTTTTCTAATCATTGGCCCTTCTCTCTCCCTTTGTTGCTCTAGTGAGTTCCTCCTCCCAGACTACCTGAGTCACATGCAAGAGGAAGAGGGACTGGGACACTTTGAGATGAGTGAGCAGACCTTTGAAGCTTCTTCCTCCTCTTCCTCAGTCCAAACACCAGTTATCTCTCAAGTTTCTTCTACCATGAACTATGACAACCACACTTCTGCACCTCCTTCCCAAACCCCAAACCCCAGGTCAGGGCACGGAGGGGAGGCCGCACAAGGGGAGCACCCGAAATCCACCACTGCTGTGACCTCTCTGCAGGACATAGAGGAAGACGAGGTAGAGAAGGAGAGAGGTGGAAGAAAGAAGAAGAAAAGACTAGTGTCAATTACAATTGAGTGAAAACGTGTAAACATGTATAGTCCTGTTGCACACTCAGTACTTCTGTTGTTGATGGCTTCTTACACTTTTAGAAAAAAAGATACAAAAGCTGCCATTGGGGCAGAAAAAGGTTCACCTTTGTACCGTATGTACCCATAAAGAGTGCATATTAGTATCTTAAAAGTATTAGTACCTAAATGGTACATTTTAGTACCTTTTGAAAAGGTACCATCCCAGTGACAACTTTTGTACTTTTTTTTTCTGAGATGGTATGTTTTAACAGCTTACAAACTTGGTGTTTCATTATGAGAAAGTATAATGCCTTTTCATTTGTGGGGGTTACTTTAAAATTTGTAATATGTGACCCTGAACCACAAAACCAGTCATAAGTGGCACTGCCAACAGTACGTTAGCCGGATTTCCATCCAAAGTTTCGAATTTACCTCTGCGCAAAATTTTAATTTCGCTTAAAATGTTTGCGAATAAGCACTGTTTCCATCCAACGACTCAAAGAGAACAAAATCGTCACTTCCTGATAAACTGGCACTAAATATCACTAAGAAAAGTAGGAGAAGATAATAATTTTGAATATAGTTCTGAATATAATAATTTTTACATATAATAAATTACTTGCGATTCAGAGAGAGCAGACGAAACACAATACATTTGGTCGCTGCTTTCGCAGGCGGATGCCAGCTGTTTGGGAACGCAGTCTTGTAAGACAGTTCTTTGAGGCAATTATACAAAAATATTTTGACGGCAGACTTTGCTCAGGCATTTTAGAATGACCATAACCACATTTCAGATGCTGTGCACTGAGATCAGTCTGCTAGTTAATCAAGTTGTCCCATCCCATAATGCAGTCACATGACTTTTTTGATGCTTGTGGAAGAATACGCGAAATGCGTTTCCATCTTCCATTTGTCACATTAACCCTTTTTCACACAATTCAAAAACACCTGAAGCAAGTGTAAAAACTTTTTTGCAAATTAAGGGTATTTTTTTCTCATATTGGTGTTTCCATCACTCGTTTTTGATGCGATACTTCAAAATGCGCATAAAAACAGGGTGATGGAAACAGCTATTGTATGGGTCAAAATGATCGATTTTTCTTTTATGCCAAAAATCATTAGGTTATTAAGTAAAGTTCATGTTTTATGAAGATATTTTGTAAATTTCCTACCGTAAATATATCAAAATGTAATTTTTGATTAGTAATATGCATTGCTAAGAACTTCAGTTGGACAACTTTAAAGGCGATTTTTCTCAATATTTAGTTTTTTTTTTTTGCACCCTCAGATTCCAGATATTCAAATAGTTGTATCTTGGCCAAATATTGTCCTGTCATAACAAACCGTACATCAATGGCAAACGTATTTGTTCAACTTTCAGATGTATGAATCTCAGTTTAAAAAAACTGACCCTTATGACTGGTTTTGTGGTCCAGGGTCACATGTCACATTAGATTTGGATTTACATATCTCTGAAAGACATGGTAAAAAGTCCGAATTTTGACTTTTTTTTTTTTTTTATTAGTAACCTATTAATATCTGTGACTATAATGAATTTGTTCCATGGAAGCACATTTTTTTTATTTTATTTTCATTTTTCTTACATAATTCTTGTTTTTTAAACTGGCAGTCTGTTGAAAAGTATCAAATTGTATTTTTTTTTTTTCTCTCACATTATTTTCAATTATGACTGATGATCTCCTTGTATGATGCGACTTCCTTTTCTCCTATTTCATGTCTGCGCCTTAACTATCGCAAACTGCCCCTTCCGACTGTAAACAGACCTGTTAAAAACTGGGGAGCTTCAATCCTCTGAGGACCGTTCCTAAAAATGTGAAAGACTGTGTTACTACTTCCATGTGTGTTCAGAGCAGAAGCAAAACACTGAACCGGACTGGCACAAAACAACCACGAAACCCCATTAAATGGGTTGCTGTGCATTGACTGATTAATCTGATGTGCTTTAGCGTGTCGTTTTGAACGCGTGTATATGTGAAGAGTAGCCCTGTTTTCCTAGCCCTCTTTTCTGCTGTATGTGTAATGCTGCTAAATTTTGTAAACTGTGCCTCTCGCCCAGCTCTCCGAACCACTCGTCAATTTGATCTAAAGAGCTGTATGTGAATTCTTCGGGTTTAACGTTCTTCTTTTGATTGTGACGTACGGAAGAAATGTCAAATGGGTCACGTTTTAATAGAGTGGAAGGAAGGTGATTTTCCATAGCCTTTCCCATTTTATTGCTGTTGGAATTATACTATGGAATTTTCTCCATAACTTGATGCCATAGTTGTATGTGCCTAACAGTCTCCCAAAACAAAGTTTATGAACACCTTGTGACTATGGCATGAGCCTTGATTGAAGATACTTGTAACTCGATTGCAACTTTGGAATATGTAGCATTTGTTTTGTTCGGTGGTTGTAACGATGGCGTATCTTCGCTTCCTTCGTGTGATATTGCACCTGGCAATCAGTCAGTCTCGAAGCTGCTCCATTCCAATATGATTTTGTAGGGAACAAAAAGTTTTAATAAGCGTTGTGCAATATTGTTTTGGATGATTCACGTGGTCCAAAATGAAAACCTTTTATACTGCAGTGGACAATGTGCTGAATGAGTGAAGATGATGAAAAACAGGAAGGGGGCTAGTCGAGGGAACGAGCGAAAGCATGTGCTCTTCGCTAAACCGTTCCTATGGTTTGTCAGCGAACAAACGGCGAAAGAAATGCCATTGGGTTACAAAAACTAGACTGCAGTATCGTTCTCTGATGTCATTTCCCTCAAGACGGTCTCCCGCTTATCTCATTCTCTCCATTTTTGTGACCGCCGGCTGTAGCTCAAACTCAATTACTTCATAGTCTGAGAGTTTGTAGTGACGCATTTATCCATAAGACAATATTGGCTGTCTGTCCCAGATTGCTCTTTGTGCTACTTGCATGTTTTCCGTGCAAAAAGAAATATGGGGAAAAAAAATATCAATATAGCATGGGTTGATTCGTTTGTTGGATGTCGTTTCAGATATGTGCAACTACCATTTTGTATACAATATTCAATCTTTGGTGTTCAGTTGTTTGAGCAGAAAGAAAAAGCGTGATATTTCAGTAGTCATAATGCTTTTTTCCAGATTCTGTATCGATGACGGTTACCTTAAAAAGTGTCAATTTGTACATTTGTAATATCAATGTGAGTGTGAGTAGTTCTTTGACTTGAGCCTCGTAGTGTTCGCTTTTGTGATCATGTCTTATTGATATATATATATATATATATATATATACACACTCTATATTCTTTTTTTAAAGCCTATAGTTTTAGTCGTATCTCGTGCCTTTGGATATTGGATCTGTATTGTATTTTAATTGGCATAAACATGCATTGATATGAATTCATAATGTTTTGTAGAAAGAATGCTGGTAGACTTCAAATGTAGCTTGAAACTAAAAATATTTTTGAAGTGCTATTCGACACATGGTTTAAACTGTATGTTTTGTGTTTATTTTCATAAAGACAAATGTATTAGTCGTTTTGTATCTCTTCAGTGGTTCTTATCATCCGTTTCTGTGCCAATTCAGATTTATTGAATGATGTTTTGTAAAAACATTACGTACATTAAGATTTACAGTAAATGGTTACAGCCTAACACTCTCCAAGTTTGCTTAAATTCATTGCTTCCATTCTTATTGCTAAATAGTCGTTCTGGTTTATACATGCACTGTTCCAACACACGTACACTAATGTTAAAAGATTTTTAGGGAATTAAAACTCTTACTGCATATAATTGATTTAAAAAAATGCTATTCATCAAATAACCCTGAAAAACATTGATCAAGGTTTCTCCAGCACAACTGTTTTGTCAGTTTTCAGTATTGATTTCTACATTACACTTTAAAATATTAATACTTCAGTTTGTAATGGTATTTCATAATATTGCTGTTTTTACTGTATTTTTGCAGCCTTGGTGAGCATAAAAATATCTTCCTGACACTAAACTTTTGAATTGTAGTGTATATGTGCATATTCTACCATTCAACTATGCACTGTCCTTCAAAAGTTTGGGATCAGTAAGAATTTTAATGTTTTTTTTAAATAGGGCTGCGTTTATTTGATTAAAAAAAAAACAAGAGAATGTATTCATTTTTTTTTTATCAGTGCTGCTTGATATTCTTTTTGGAACCAGTGATACTTTTTTTTTTTTTTTAACGATTCTTTTATGAATAAAAGGTTAAAAAGAACAGCATTTATTTAAAATCTTTTCTAACAACATCTTTCAAAGGTTTGGGGTCAGTGTATATATATATATATATATATATATATATATATATATATTTTATTTTTTTAGGAAATGAATACTTTTATTCACCAAGGATGTGTTCAGTTGATCAAAAGTGACTGCAAAAACTTACATTGTTAGAAAAGATTCTATTTTTTGAATAAATGCTTTTATAACTTTTTCTTCATCAAAGAATCCTGAAAAAGTATCACGGTTTCCAAACAAAATATTTGGCAGCACAACTGCTTCCAACATAGATAATTCTAATAATAAATCAGCATATTAGAATGATTTCTGTAGGATCACTTGACACTGAAGACTGGAGTAATGATGCTGAAAATTCAGCTTTGCATCACAGGAATAAATTTTTTATTTTAAAGTAAATTAAAATAGAAACCATTGTTTTATATTGTAACAACATTTTGCAATATTACCATTTTTTTCTGTATTTTTTATCAAATAAATGCAACCTTAATGAGCGTAAGGGCCGTCTTTAAAAATCATTACAAGTCTGATCCCAAACCTCTGAACGGCAGTGTAGGTAAATAAAGTTCAGATTAAATCTGGGGCTCCATTTATAAAACGTACATATTTGATCTTGGAGTGAGCGTATGCTAAAATCCATTTATAAATGAGTCTCTAGGTTCCTACAAGTACGTGTATGTGTATGACCATGTTCATAAACTACTGAAAAAGTTTTGCACTGTCTTTACTGTCTCACTTGACATTTTGTGTGAATATACCAGGGGTTTCCATGTCATAAAAGGGACGGTAATAAGGAAATTCTGGGCAACCAGGTGCACAAACAACACATGCTACAGAAACAATGAGTGGCTTTTAATTTTGCCTTGGCATTCTAGATGAAGTTTTTGTGACATAGCGCAGTATTTGCAGAGTCCAAGCACCTGTTTGTGATTTGGTGTCCTCCGGCTGCATGACCCACATCAACCCTGGAGAGGTGGTTATAGAAAGCCCTAAAAATGGGTCAAGTCAGATAACGTTCACAAAATGAAGGGTTTTGATTCATTGGGCCTGAACTACTATCTTAAAATGTCAAAAACCGCTCCAGAATCTGTTTTATAATGATATCCGTGACATCGACATTGAACACTTTCAGTTTTCCACTGCCGTTGGCCACATCGGTACTTCAGGGAACATGACCTAGCATCTCTTTAATTTACTGTGAACGACATCAATGGTTTTACCGGGCATAAATCTAAGGGCACATCCTGTGCCAAACCTTTTGCCTCCTACACCTGCAAACATTAGTCAAATGGAGTTATATAACAACCACCTTTTGTCTACCTTTTATCTGCAAAGCTCAGATGCTATTTTGTGCTGATGGATTAGAGTTCTTTGATATGGCCCCACAATCCTTTTTATTCTATACCCAAACACATCCATTTTGAATACAGACTATAAAATGTATAAAAAAATAACATTTTATTCACTCCAATTCAATTTTCAGTGTCCTTACATTCTATCTAATGACTAAATATTTTTCCTGTATTCTTGATCTTGAGTTAAACCCAAGCTTGCATTATACATGGCAGCTACTATACAAATTGCTTTCCCTTATGGACCCAAGTGCTGTTGGTAATAATAAAAATTACAAGGCATGTTTATTAGACCTGGGTTGGGAGTAATTTTGGATATATATCAGGTACAGTATATGCCAAATTTTCTCAAAAAAAAACTCAACTAATGCTGTAAAATAAACATGACAGTCAGTTATTACATTACTACAATACTTAAGGTTAAAATTAACTGATTTGTGTACAAATGCTTAAATTATTATGAATGTGACCTTGCGTGACATTGTTTACAAGCTGTGATATTGACGTCTTTTCACGGTTGAAACACTGATTGAGCGTTTACATGAGACAGAATACGGATTTCCGTAAGTTGTACTCATTCTTTTAACGTTCCTTCATATGTTTATTCGTGTTTATTTTGTGCTGTAACTGGTAATAAAGCGGAGGAGATTATGAATTCACATGCACTTCAAGCGTAGGGTGACCACCTGGAAATAGGGCTGTTGCGGGACATAGATGTGATTTTGCGGGACAATGCGGGACACGTGTGAGACTGATACATTTTCTACTGCTATGCTATGTAAATACTGGTTACATCCGTTATCAGATATGCGTTTATCTGTGTTTCTGAGCGCGCATATGCAAGCTAGAGAAAGCGTGTCTTTTTTATGAGAGGAAAGAGAATCCACCATAATGTGCTCTAAACATTGTCCTTAAAGGGGTCATCGGATGCTAAGTTCACTTTTTCATGTTGTTTGAACATTAATGTGTGTTGGCAGTGTATTTACAAATCTACCCTATAATGATAAAAATCCATGCAGTGGTTTTTAATTAATCTGTAAAAATAATATCCCCTTTTTTAAATCGAGCCGTTCTCAGATGCCTGTCGGTGTGACGTCACACCGACAGAGGCCGCTCCCACAATAGTTGATTGACATGAGCTCTTACCTTAGACCAGCTGTCACAGTCCAGTAACTTTCCATGTTTTGATGCCAGAGCAGGGATGTTGAGTTAGACAAGAATATCTCCAATTGAGCAATTGAGGTGTTGTGTTGCTGAAGGTAACAATGAACATAGTGGTCGTCATTTACTCCCGACATCTGAGCCGCTGAAGATGCAGCAGATTACGTTTGTTTGTGAAGGGAATGCACCTCCCGATCTACATATATCCGTCTGTGTTCGTGTGAATCATTCATGATCCAGCTTCACTTACAGCAGAAGTGAGTATAAGCATTTTTTTTATTAATCTTTGCGATCGCCTTTCCTTATAAGGTGGTAGTTAGTAAGTGTAGTGGCTAAGCGCGGCTAATGTAAACAAGATCGTCTTTCCACAGAGAGAAGAGAGGGGCGGGGTGAACAAAGCTCATTTGCATTTAAAGGAACAACCCCTTAGAATGAGATGATTTTTGCAGAGCTGATTTTGGCAAGGTAGAAAGGGTGTTGTTTTACAAAACCATTGAGAATTTTTAATCAAAGTATATTAGAATATACTTTGATTTAAAAAAAAGTAGAATAGAATATCTTGTTTTTTTCCTTGTGCGTTCGAATATTTCCGTCAGTGATTCTAGATCACTTGATGAAGTCCGCAAATCCTTTGCGCAGAAACTATGCCTCAAAAAGAATAAATTTAAAGCTTTCTTATAAAGAAAGACTAGTGATAATGCGGGACATTTTCTCAATATGCGACATGCGGGACAAGGGGTGAAAATGCTGTGCGGTACAACGCAAAGCGGGACAGGTGGTCACCCTATTCAAGTGGCCGATTCTCTTGAACTGAGGCGCTACAGCGATCTCCTCATACAGCGCCAAAACAGCATTTATTGTTTGAATACTGTCATAAAATGGACAGAATTTGAAATCTATTTCATATGAAAAGTAAGAGTCGATATCGTTTCGTATAAATGAAAATCGATTAAAATCATGAAATCTAATTTTTTTGCCCAGCCCTAATGTTTATTATGATTTATTTTAAGCAGAACTAATTAAGTCCTAAAGTGATTTCAGACTAATTTCTGCACACTACTTCCAAAATCCTATAAGCGAGGGACCGTTCCTGATTGGCTGAAAAGGCGCAGGCTGTTCTAATGATTCTTTTTTTGCTACCGAGTCTGGGATTGTGTTGTAATTTCTCAAGATGATCATCTGTCAGGTACTGTCATTTTATGTGTGGTATTCCAAAAACAGCTTGCACCTTAATGTCTTTATCGCTAATGGCATTTCAAATGTATTTCGAGTACAGAGACTGAAAAGAATTTGTTCCACGCTGGTCAGTCTTCACATGGAGAGAGCTCCACCGTCACCACTGTTATGTAATGGCCAATCCGTAGAGAATAATTGGAAAGTGTTTCAACATGGTTCTTGTTCCACTGACTGCTATGTCAAATAATGCCCCCTTTTTTTATAAACACCTTGATCAATTCACTGCTCTTGCTTGCCAAAGTCTCTTAGTCAAGTAGAAAAGTTCCAGCAGCTGTGAAATCATATTTATCAAACAGGATCCCAAAAAAACAAAACAGATATATGCGAAATGTTCTCCAGATGCAGAGCTTGTCTAATGTGATATAAAAGCATCTGAGATGCAAAGTGCTTGCTCTTCATGACATTCATCACATAATGTATAAACATGGGTCCAAATAGCATCACTTATTTTCTCTTCTGATGATGCTCCATTTTGACATCTGCCACTGATTTGATATACACTGCAGATTTGTCAAAAACCACTGACCGGGACCATTAGTAGGTACCATTAGTCTTTCAGATTCAGAACAGCAATGCCTCGGCGACTTTGATTTACCACCAGCCAGACTGGATTTCTTTTGAGATGCTGGAGGCTGTATTTATTTACTACAAATATAATGTGTCTTTTGGGAACACAGCCTGTTTTTGAACATGTTGGCCTATACTGACTGAGCTTAACCCAAAATGAAGATTGTAACACTGTACGCTCCCATTCTTCTCTGATCATATCTCTGTCTGGAGGTGATTGTGCCAGTATCCACCTGTGCTGGATTAGGCCGCACTGCATAGTTACTGTTCTTGTTCTGTCAAAACAACAAGAAAGCCACAAATCGTGCAGTAAATTTATTGAAACATGAGTTTTGTTCAAAGGGTCATAAAAGAGATTTGCCCCGGAAACTTTTGAATATTCAGAAATATAATTTTGTGTGTGATTTTAGTTAGACACACTGAAATTTGCCAGCAACTACTTGCATAACTGGAAAATGGAAAGAAACCAAGGTCAAGTTATGTTTATCCAAAATGTTTGATATATATGTTTCAGCTTCATTTGTCAAAGCAAACACAATTTTTGTAACACTTTGGATGTGATGCAGTGGAAACTATTATATTTGTTTAACACCATCCAGTGGGAGAGAAATAAAAAAATAAATAGAAGAATGAAAGGAGAAAAATTGCATATGATAGATTGTTCAAAAAGCAAAATACAACACTATCAACAAATTATGTAATTACAATGTAAATGATCCCTCTTACTGAAATATCTAGTTGAAAACCCATGAAAAGATTAAGGCTATTCAAAAAATCCACATCGTTTTATACATATTTTGGACTGTGGGGGCGCCATTTTTCAGATGATGTGAAATTAAAACTCGAAAAATAAAATAGTGATACAATGACCACAGCTATATGGCTGGGTGATATGGCAAAAAAAAAAAAAATGTAAATCTCGATTTTTTTTCAGAACATTTTTCCGGTTCTCAATTTTTCTTACGATTATTAACTAGTCAACTTGAAAATGTAACTACAACATGATTCAAGTAACTTTTTCTTTATTAACCCTCTAGTTAAAATTCTATTCCACACATGAAGTTGTCAACATCATGTAAATGTGAAACAAATCATTTGTTAAATATCTTTGCAGACAAGATACATGAACTACAACTACATCTTGTACAAACTTGTCTTATACATATTAGAAAGAAAATGCTTTAAAAAAAATCTCAAAAGTCAAGATAGTTCAAAATGACTGAGTGTATAACACAGTAGACTGTTATTAACTATAAATGTTTGGTAAAAACAATGAACAGCAGCTTTTAGCATCACCATGATGCAAACATGAAATATCAGACATACAGTAGTAGTTAAAAGGTTTTTTATTCATTTGCCCCGTTTTTTCCATTGTTTTTTCTATGTAAACATGGACGCGTTTGACTGTTGCACTCACGTCTCTTGCAGTGTCTAACGCAGTGGTTCTCAACCTTTTTTGGGCCAGCGCCCCCCTACCCCTTATCCAGGCCCCTCACCGCCCCCCATCAAATAAATCATAGTCTAATTGTCCTCACTGAATATTAAAGTTAATTATTATTATTTCGTGTTTATAATATATTTACAGTAATTCAATGTATGGAGTCATTATGATTTTTAGGAAATTACTTTATTTCAAGGATGCATTGAATTGATCAAAAAAGACAGTGAAGTACTTTTTTACAGTAAATTATTTTAAAATAAGTGAAATAACATTAATTTACAGAGTTTTTAAGCATGTTGGTGGTTTTCATTGCTATAGCTTCAGTGTTGTTGAGATGTGGATATATCTTGTTGCCCCAAATTTAAAAAGACTAAATAAAAATGACATAGTGGACATTGTTATTTTGGAGAGTAAATCCCACATTTACACATAAACCCTACTTTACTATATTTCATAGATTTTGTGAGAATATTTCAAAGTTTACTTAAAAAAAAAACTAGTACAACCCTAATTCTAGAAAAGTTGGGACATTTTGTAAAATTATAAAATCTGTGATTTGTTCATTCTATTTTACTTTTATTTAATTGACAAAAGTACAAAGAAAAGATTTCCAAAGTTTTCACTGACCAACTTAAAAGTATTTTGTAAATATAAACATTCATTTATAAAATATTTAATTATTGATTGATTTTAAGTATGCATCCCACTCCAAAAAAAGTTGGGACAGAGGCCAAATAAAAGTGAAAAGATTATAGAATAACCAAATAAACTGCTTTGAAACACAGCAAGCAGGTGAATTGGTAATAGATGAGGGTGTCATGTTTGGCTATAAATGGAGCTTCTCAGTCTTCGCAAGCAAAGCTGGATCATGGCTCAAAATTTGTTTATATTAACAAAATAAAACTAAGTTGGCCAGTGAAAACATTAGATTTTTTCTTTGTACTTAAGTCAATTAACCCTTTAACTGTCACCGTCCACCCTGTGGGATGCCTAAGTTTACTTCACCATATTACAAATAAATCCTAATCTAATCATGACAAACTATACCCCGTTGGAAAGGTCTAAGACTCCTAAATAGATATTTTACCATATTTTTGTGCTAGAAATTATGTAGGAAAAGTAATAGATTAATATATGCCAAGAGTGGCACATAAAAAAATCTACATCATAACATGAGTTCTGACCTTTGTCACAAAAGACTTTCTTCGTTGCCTTTTTCCCATCACACTTTAGATATCATAAGAAATTATATATCAACTCAAAACTTAAAATCTCAAAACTCATCCTTTGAAAGGCATTTTAAAATCAGACATTGCATTACCATGGAAAATGTACATCAAAATCTTATTACAAAATGTTTTCATTCATTAATTATAAAAATTTAATTGGATAGTGCATTTTTATGTCTGTGTTCAAAAATGGGAGTGACAGTTAAAGGGTTAAATATAAGCTAAAGAGAACAAATGACATATTCTTAATTTTATGGCATTTCACAAAATGCCCCAACTTTTAATTGGGGTTGTAGAAAGATGGGAAACATATGCTCCTCATTTTCAAAATAGTTACTATTTTAGTGCTGTCCTGATTTATATATTTGTTATAGTCAATTAAATTTCAAATCTTGTGTTTTTGTTTTTTGTTTGTTTGTTTGTTTGTTTTTTTGTCAGTGTGTTGTGCCAGCTATAATAATAATAATAATAAGAAGAAATGTTTCTTAAGCAACAATCAGCATAATTTCTGAAAGATCATGTGACAGTGAAAGCTGTAGTAATATACTGTAGCTTAGCATGAGAAGAAAACACATTTTAAAATATATTCAAATAGAAAGTTTTTTTTTTTTTTTTTTTTTTTTTTTTCAAATGGTAGATTTCAAATGGCAGCTGTTTTTTTTTTTTAAACAAACAAATGCAACCTTTTTTATGAACCCATTAACAAATCGTACTGATCTTTTTTAATGGTAGTGTATATTATAGGCTATATTTTATTTATAATATATAGGCCCGTTTTGAAAGCATGTATCTTAACCCCCAAAACAGCTCATACATAATTTTATTTATTTATTTTTTAATGTCATTGAATAGCACATGACATTCATCACATTTTTGATTTATCATTTTAAGTATCATTATCATTAGAAGCAAAAAAAGAGCATGCGGGATTCCACACGTTTGCACTACCGACAAGTTGCAAAATATATATAGAAAGTGCGTTTTAATGTATCCAGTGTAGAGACAGCGTTAGGATGTGGCAGACGATTTTCTTTTGCAAGTTTCAGCTCATACATCTTTGGTGTAAACTCGTCTTGACCAAACGCCCCCCAGGAACAGCTCAACGCGCCCCTTTCAAAAATATTGCTTCCAGCGCCCCCCGATGCTGTCCGAACGCCCCCGTTGAGAAACACTAGTCTAACGCATGAAACGGCATTCTGAAAATGCGACGCTCAAGTTAAAAGTAGTTCACTCCCATCTTCTTGAAGGTTTTTCCTATTCCACTGCTCGCATTGCATCTTTGTCAACACAAAAGCACATTCTGATTGACTGGCGCGTAGTGCTATGAGCGTGAGAGGTTAATCGTGCGCTAACATGGTTTGATTCTTCTTTTTTCTTTACTGTTATTATCGGTATATTGTCAAAGTGTCTAATTCTAACGTTTGGTAATATTTCTATTCAAAATAGAATTCCTCGATTTCTAAAAAAAATAAAACCCTTAGCCCAGCCCTAACCACAGCTACTGAATAAGCTTACAGGTTGCGATGGATACACAAGCGCAGGCTTAAACCAAATGCCGTACCATCTATTTTTTCACACAAGGAGTCTAAACGTGCTCAGATATCGAGTGAAATCTGCGCTGAGAAACACCTTTAGTGGCTGCGGTGTCATGACTGGCATTGGAATGTTTACATCCTGCCAAGATGACATCTAGACATCTAGCTCTTTCAGTATCTGTGGTCTTTTAAAAGCCTCAAAGACATCAGGGCTAAAGTGAAGAGAACAAAGACGCTGGTCTTTAGGATGTTTTATTTGTCCACAGGCATCTTCCCATTCTTTTCTCCTCTTATCGCTAGGAAAAGCAGTGAAGACTTACATCGCTTCTCTTGTTTCTCTTAAACTGAAAATTACAACCAAAAGCTGTTGTGTTGCAGTAAAAATGTGATGCGATCTGGGGAAACCCGACATCGGTATGTCGCGCTGGGACGTTTTAAGGAATTTGAAAAATAGGTCGAATTTTTTTTTTTTCAAAATTAGGTTTTAATTAGATTATTATTCTGTAACATCTTGTCTATCATTTCTGAAAATATCTTGGTAAAATTCACTTGTTTAGTGCAGAAAAATAGCAATTTATTGCAGCAAGCAGAAATGACTGTATCTTTCTCTTATGTTAAGACGAGCTGTGGAAGTGCTTTCTCTTAACACCACAAAAACAGTTAACCTTTAAAAAAAAAACGTTACATATTTAATAATTGTGTATCCAAGTCCTGTGTAAACTACGACATGCAAAGTTTTTTTTTTATTTATTTATTTTTTAATATCATGAGATGGTGGAGCGTAACAGTGCAGTCTGAAGTAGCTGCTCACTTAAACAATCTTACTTGTCTCAATCTGCTCAATCCTGGTGATGTCAGTGCCCTAAACGATGTTATAATGGACTATTTCACATCCAGAGATGAAGGATCGGATGTTGAAGTTACTGAAGAAGAGGAGTCCAATGACAGTCTGTTACATGAAAGTGCGCGAACAGTTGCGCTGCGCTCACTTTTCTAAATGTAAACTACAAGGTACACTATTTGCACTATCTAAACATACAAGGGGTGATCAAAAGTTCAGAGACTATGCCATTGATAAACAACGTAAAACTTTTCAGGGTAACATTAGTCTGTTTGTGTAATGGTGCAGTATAGCGCTGCTGACAGACAGCTCTCATTAAACCTGTGAAGTGAAACTAAAAAGCCGTCTCACTTTAAACCCATTTTTGTCAAAATTCCATTCCTGAAAATCATAGCTATCAGCCAACTTAAGATAGCCGTACGTTTTGTTACGTTCAAGCTATAGACAAAATAAATAGTTTTGGAAACGGCTTGAACCCAGCTTTCATTTTGGGTATCAAAACCCAAAAAGGGTCAATTTCACCATGTGTTGAGTTTTCCTAGATCGCATCACAGATAGCAACAGGTGGTGCCAGTAGCTCACAAGTATGTCCAAAATATGTCAAACGATGTTGATTTTTTTTAAAATAACATAAATCTTTCATAGGTTTTTTTACTACATATTTCAGTGAGAGACATCCATTTAAGTTGCATTAAGCCATGTGTCTTAATACCAGGGGTTGCCTTAAAAAATAAAATGGAACTGATGATTCATTTATTTGCTTTGATCAGTAGGTGGGTCTCATGTTTTAATGTTTAGTATTGTTCTATTGTGTTAAACTTTCCTGGTTGCAGTTGCTCTTGACATCAACACTGACACTAGCAAAAACTTCTGTTCCTTGTTACAGCCCAAATCTGGGAGGACAAGGATGTTACACTGCACAATGCCATTGTTCGTCATTTGACCAAAGCGTACAAATTCAAACATGTTTTGTTAGTTTTACTTTAAAAAGTCCAATATTTACCACTGAAATGTACTAGAGTGAAAGCAAAACTAACATGTAAACATTCAAGTACTCAAATATTACATAGCAAAGCCATAAAATCCGTTGTGGCTGTAAAGGTAAAATAACTGTCAGGGAAAATAACAGTATGCTATTGAGATCACTGCCATGTACAATTAATCAAACCTCAAGACCAGGCAGGCTGCAGCACTTCAAGAAGCCAAGAAGCTGATATAACTCCTCAGGTGCAATTACGAATGGGGTGTTATCCCAACAGATTGTGTAATGAAAGGTACGTCATGACAGAGAGCTCTGTTTAGTTATTTCTCTCCAACGTGTCTGCTGAAATAGAGTCTGGATTTTAAGGAAAAATCCCTTTCCTTTTGATGATTAACACATCTATACCAGATGACCCATAATAACAATGGCAGCTGATATTAAACACATTAAGTGACAGAGAGATTTTCTTTTCTCCCTTTTTGCATGATGTGAAATTAAAATTCCACGTGTCTGGCGTACAGAGATAACGCTTACTCTGACTCATTTTTCATTCTGAGCACAAGAATGTTTTTTCCTCAACAGAACAGTTTCTTGGCACGTTACTGAACTGTAATATACACTCAGACGTACTGTCATCTGATGTTTGGTGCTGTCGCCTAGGAAACAGTCCACGTAGCTCTGCTTCGGTGCGAGTGGAAAGAGTCTGGAAGCAGGAGTTCACATCTCCTTCACGTCAGTGAAGCAGCAGCTCCACAGATGAAATGATGAAGAAGCGCTACCCGTCACATATGATGATCTGATTCTGTCGTCATTCAGATATACTGAGCTAATCCTACATAGACGTGCCAAACTCAAACTGACATACAAGTTCAAAACTTGCTTTTAGACACACTGCAGCTCATGTTTTTAGAGATGTCATTCAGGAGCAAGCCCAAAGGTTAGTAGAAACAACATTTGCCTTCTGGAATTTCTCTACTTGACTTACTTTTTCTTATTTTGTACCAATATACAGTGCAAATTTTCTTTGCAAACTTGAAAACAAACAAAAAAAAAGATGAATGGTTAACATGTAGCACCAAACAGATCTTCAAAATCTTGACTATTTTCAAATACTCTCCCAGTCAAACAAATAACCTCACACCATTGGTTGATCAGATATTGTGATGTCGCTCAGTCTGCGATTCCATTTGGTGCCACAAATGGCACAGGAATGACACGTCACCTTATTTCTTTGCGTTCCATTATTTCATGAGAATGTGTCCAGTTTTTTATTGCAGTTTTCCATTGCATGTTGGAAAACAGATGGAAAACTCAATCTAATGCAAATGACAAAGTTTCAAACATAATACGATAAGAATGATATTTTCCAGAATGGTAGAATGTCAGTAAATTGGGAGCGTAATAGATGGGGAGAAAAGATAAGTTTGCCATCCATGTGACAGTAGCACACAAAAAAAAAATGGTGGTTAAAAGATTTTCATTTAGAAATTGCTAGTGTATTCTACAAATGATTACAGGTAATGACAGGTAACACATGGAATTAAATGTGAAATTTCAAAGTAGAAAGTCTGAAATCTTACATTCTTCTAAAACATACTACAATAAACATTTAAAACTTGAAGTTACCATTCAGAAATATTTTAAAATTTTACAGTTAAAAATACACATCTGGTACATCAAACCGCATGCTGTTTGATCATTTCTTATGAGGTCATGGTTTTATGAGAAGAGCTTAATGAAACAATGCTCCCACAGCTTGATTTCCAAAGAGATTTAAAAACTGATTTCTTTTCCGCATTACTGAGTCTCTACACAATGAGTTTTCAGAATGAGCTCCTGTAGTAACGTGATAATAAAGTAAACGTGAAGAATAGCCTATGCATTAGCAGTTCCAGCACGTATGCTGAGCCACTTTAATAAGATCAGATATTTTTCTATTCTGTGTGATCCAACAGGTTTGACGCAAACCGGGAAGCTCTCCTCCCTTCCAAAGAAATGTTTGTTATCACGGCAGCCAAATGCTGCTCTCAGACAGTTGGAAGAGCATTCTTCATCATTTCACAACAACAAAGAGACAACATGAACTCTTTGACATTTCTCACCAATGAGAAATGAATCCCACCAGACAGAAATATGCCATTCAGTAAACGAAGTCATATGGTTGATATTCTAAAGATGTGGTGTCACAATTCGGATCGTTTTGCGGTAGAACCTTTTTTTTTCCCCGCTAACAAATGATCCTCTCAAAAACAACTACACTCCTGCTTTCCAGTTTTGCCCTGTGATAACCATCACTGGCCCGAAGTGTCTGGAGCAAAACCCAACAACGTCATGCTAGGAAGTGAATCAGCCTGCCCCTCAAAAAAGACGCAGAAACAGTGTCCAGCCAAGTGTGGTCCTTCCCATCATAAATAAGAAAAACGTTTGAGGAGAAAGTAAGGCCTCACTAAAGCCATCAGGAGGAGCGACTGATGACACTAGCATGTGTTCACTTCCTCCCCAGTTGCCTAAAGCCATTGTGATTGCTTTCACAGACAGCAGAGCCCAGGCATAGTCCACCCACCGACTGTGTGACCTTTATATAAGCTCAGCTGTGGGAGGAACCCTCCGTTTTACACTCGCAAGCACAAGATCGAACGCTTCAGGATGCAGAACAATGAAGTAGAATAGAAGATAAATACAACTGTATGTGCAAAATGTCAGAAAGGAGTCAATTAGCAGCATCAGTTACAGCAGCATCGCCCATTTCCACCTAAATCGTTTCCCCTAAATCCACATCTTGCTTATTATTATGTGACTTCCAGATGAGGAAAAACTCTACGGAGTCGCTCTGTTTAAAAGTCTGCATAATAAAATGAGCATTTTAACATTCTATGGCAAAACTTCAACACTTGTTTATACTGTATTTAGGAATAAATTGTACCTGTTCTTTACATTATATATAAGCTGAAATCACATAAAACAGCAGCTCACACTAATGTTTCATAGCAGCCAATCTGGCAGGAAAATATTTGCCTATACTGTGCCTACACTCTAAAAAATGCTGGGTTAAAAACAACCCAACTTGGATTATTTGACAACACAGCGCTGGGTAAATATTGGACAATATTGGACATGGTTAAAAGTCATTACCCAACATGCTGGGTTGTTTTAAGTCAACTATTTAAAAAAATATATATATATTATATTTATATAAAATGGGCTGGAAATTTAAAAAAAAAAAATTATAATTATAGAGGCAACAGCAATAATCAAAAGATGAACATTTATTATTAAGCAAGAAAACCCATGGACAAAAATATAAGACAAATTTAATTTATTTGGGTGAATAGAGCATAGTTTACAATAGTACATACTCTCTAAAAAATGCTGGGTTATTTTTTTTAAACCCAAATGCTGGGTTCAGCCTGTTGGGTCATTTTATTGGGTTATTTTTAATATTTTTTTGCCCAGGTGCTGGATAGTTTTTCTGTAACTAAGTTGCTGGGTCATTTTTAACACTGGGTAATTTCTTTCTACCTAACCACTGGGTTAAGCCTGTCTCTGATGAAACAACAGCTGCTGAGTTACAGTCGGAGTGCAGGCTTTTTGAGTCCTCTACAGGAGAGAGCGAATCTTAACGCCACCAATTTGGTGCACTTCCTCAGTGAAATAAAGGTTTGTATACAGTCTTTTCAAGTCTTTACTGTGCTGTAAATTGTATTATTTTACACAACGCAACATAAGGACGAGATGTTAGTCAGCTGCGTCAGCAGCGGTCACTTCGCATGATGGAAATGCCTTTTGCCTTGCATAAAATAGATGGATTTTATTCGTTATAGTACTGACTTTAATTTAATTTTATGTTAAAATATGTTCTTTAATGTCAGTACTGTTTGTTTATGAGCAGGTTTTGGAGTCAGTCTTTCAGCTGTGAGTAAAACGCGAGGCCGTGGTCTGTAGTTCACAGTTAAACTGGCTCAGATTTTAGTCCTGTTTCTGTAAAAAGCAATTACAGAGAATGGGTGAATACAATGAAATTAAAATGCTACTTTTACATTTTTTATGTCTAAAATGCTTGTTAAACAAGTTTAGTATAATGTATGTAGTATTGTATACTTTGCTGTATTCACCCAAATAAATTCAATTTGTCTTGTATTTTGACCAAGTGTTCTTGCTTAATATTAAATGTACATCTTTTGATTATTGCTGTTGCCTCTAGTAATTCTGTGTGTGTTTTTTTGTAAGTTCCAGTCCATTTTAAGCCAGCAATATAATAATTTTTAAGCAACATTTGACTTAAATAAAATAACCCAGCATGTTTGGTAAAAACATTTAACCCAGCATTTTTTAGATTGAATATTTAAACTCGTTTAACAAGCATTTTAGAAATAAAAAAAAAAAAAAAACAGTAGCATTTGTAGCAAGTGTATTCAACTGTTCTCTGTAATCATTTTTCACTGAAGTAGTGACAGTTCTAGTGCCAGTGTGTTGCTGAAATCTAAGCCGGTAATGGGATGCTGTTCGCAGAGGGAAGTACGAACCCAAGGCTGCCACCTTGCGTTTCACTCGTAGCTGAAAGATGTCCTGACTGACTCCATAACCTGGCCATAAACAAACAGTACTGAGATTATAGAACATATTTTGAACATTAAATTAAATTAAATTACACTCAGAATTATAACAAATAAAATCAGTTTACTGTTTGTTATGCAAGGCAAAAGGCGTTTCCATCGTGCGAAATGACCACTGCTGACGCAGCTGACTAACATCTTGTCCTTGTATGTTACATTGCATAAAATATCATAATTTACAGCACAGTAAAAACTTCAGAAATGAAAGAAAATGTATACAAACCTTTATTTCACAGAAAAAGTACACAGAGGTGCTGGGAACTGCTTTCTACTGTAGAGGACACGAAAAGCCCACACACTGACTGTAACTCAGCAGCTGGATTGTTTTGTCCAAGACAGGCTCAACTCAGCGGTTGGGTAGAAAAAATAACCTAGCAAGAATAATAAGAAATTAGTCACAGGAAAACTACCCAGCACCTGGGTAAACAAAATATTTAAAATAAAATGACCCAATAAAATGACCTAACAAGCTGAACCCAGCATTTGGGTTAAAAAAAGATAACCCAGCATTTATTAAAGCAGGGTTTACCAAATTTGATCCTGGAGGACCTTGATTAGCTGGTTCACGTGTGTTTGATTAGGGTTGGAGCTAAACTATGTAAAACACCGGCCCTCCAGGACCAAGTGTGGTGGCCCCTGTTTTAGAGTGTACTGATACTATTGCTTACAATATATAATACTGTATTTTAAACATAGCAGAAATGAAACAGTGGACTTTTTTAACCACCAAGTTGAAAGCTGTTCATAAGCTTTTTTCTGTAGCTAAATATTCCAAATGATTTTTAGTGAAGTCTAATGAAACCCTGACTAAACATACTTTAAAACATACTAAAGGTTTAGCCTTTTATCGCACCAGGGAGGGTTTTACAGAGGTCAATACAACTCTGCTACAGGCCTCTAAATATGCATTTTCAGGTGTTTTACAGGCAGGTCATTGAGGTCTAGGAATATTCCAGGAAAAAGGTGTTTACTTGTTGGAAAAGCTTCTCAAAAATGTCAAAGCATATGTACTTGTATGGTTAATTATAACAGTGGTAAAAAAAATATGCAATCTTTAAAGCCCAGCATTGCAATTTTCCAATACGTAACTTTACCACAAAATGAAATATGCATAAACCTCATGATTTTCATGACTCTAAAAAAATATACATTTAACAGGGAAAAGCAATACATTATTAATATCAGTGCATAGCTCCCTGAGGATTAATCAGGAGGGAAAGATGCTGGAATGCAAATACATAAACACACACATAAACAGATGAAATGAGATACGTATGGGTAAGATTTCTTGAGGTTGCATAAAGATTGAAGAGATGAGGAATGTGCTACTGGATCTAACACACACAGACACGTTTTATGCACACTGGACAATGTTCTACTTAAATCGTTCACATCTGGACACCAATCCTCAATCACCCACACGGCCAGGCTCCGCAAACACAGTGGAGTGGAGTGAACTGTATCAAGAGAACAGTGAGTTCAGACGGCCTCCTTCAGCCAAAATATCACCCGTCTCTCACACACACACGCACGTCAGCTGCCATGGATCTTCGCTTCTCATCACGGTACCATGTGTGGCTCTGCTTTTGACAATAAAATAGATAAAAGGAATAAAACCGAATCACAGAGAGGAAAAACAACAGTGCGAGAGGAAGAACGAGAGGAGAGCGATGAAAGAGAAGAGGATTGTTGTTTATGACTTGCAGAGCATAAATCCTCTTCGCGAGAAAGAGATGACATGACGATGGTTAAAAGAAACCGTGTGGATTTAAACAAAAGCTTCAGACACTTTGTAACACAAGGCAGCAAGTTCTAATTCCTTCCTTTTGAAAACTGGTGCTGAGTCCATGAGCAAACTTTGCTATATTCTGCAGTATGGTACACCTCTTTGCCCACACTTCCTTTTTTCCCCAGGGTGTGCCGGCGTTCGTTCATATTATGGTAAATAACAACTTGAAATAGCTATAAACATCTGTTTTCAGGCACCCTGTCCTCTCGGATTGACCATTTAGAGGTTGCAAAATGTTGGCAAGCAAAGATGGTAAAATCATCAAGTGCTCTACACATGTCATATAAGTTTATATCTGTTCTGAGGAATGAAAGGAATGTTGTTAAACTCTAAACTGTAAGTACTTGGTTGACCGAGATAACTGCATCATAAAGCACCATGTCATTCATTTTTTTAATGCTTGTTTTTAACGAGCAAAACACATTATATTAGCCACGAGGGACGAGCCATCAATCCTTTCCATACTGTTATGCTAAACTATTTGAGTGAAAATAAACCAATGAAATAAAACAGAACCATACGCAGAGAAAAGAAGTGAGAAAAAAAAACACTGTTGGGATTAATGATGAAGTTATGATTATATTCATGCTGCTTCTTATATAGTCCACATGGCTGTCCCATCTGAACAGTGTCTGTAGTCTAAATATCCATAACTTAAGTGGATTATATTGTCAACACAACTGTCAGAAGAGGGTTTTTACAACCTAGCAGGACACAGATGGTTGCAGAAACAGTGACTCCTAGTGGTAACATGCACAATTACATGGTGCACGTATTCTGAGGTATTACAAACACAATTCCCTGCCTGGAGAAGTCCTGAGTCAGTACCTTCAAGAAATTCATACTGCCGAGAGGCATTACAACACATAGAAACACATAACAAAGTCAAACAAAATCTGCTCACCTGCTGGGTGGAGAAGCCCTGGGGCAAATAATGGCTTTAATAATGACTTCATCCCCCTTCATGTGCTCAAGTGAGGTCATTCATAACAAAGACACCTACAGCAAAAACAGATCAATGAAAGCAGTCAGGGATATGAGCATCTGCCCTAGATAAACACAAGTCCCGGTCTGACCTCAGGTACAACATAGCGTCATTCATTGGGTTTGTCGACTCAGGATCTTGCCAGCATGAAGAATGCCTTTAGGGTACACGCTGTCTTTTCATTCAGGGAAATGTTGCCATATATCATGGGAATCTGTCTGTCATCTGCTGTCAGAAAGTACATGAGGTGATGAATGTTGCAATGGCGGCAGCGTAAATCTTGTATCATGTCAGCTTCTTGAGAGGAATGGCTGGGTAGAAAGGGAACTACTGCAGTTGTTTTTGCCACAGTACGAGCTCCAAACTGCAATTAAAACAGTCGCAAATGCGACAAAAATTTAAAAGGAAAGGTTCATGTGCGTCCATACCTGGTTTTCTGTCAAGTCATCTATTTAAAATACAAGGTAATGTTTCCTGGGTGCAGCGATTTCATAAACCGATCTAAAGCTGGTGACGCGTCTGCCAGGTTTGGTACAACATGCAACTACCACGTTCAAGGCCCAAAAAAAGTAGTAAGGACATTAAAATAATCCATTCTACATCAGGGGTTCAACCTTAATTTTATAACACTACAAGAATACTTTTTGTGCGCAAAGAAAAACTTTTTTTTTCAACATTTTCTTCTCTTCCATGTCAGTCTTTGACAGTACAACAGTAGTTCTGTTGCTGTCTATGCAGGTTCATCAAGCTCTCGGATTTTATCCAGAATTTGTGTTTTGAAGATGAAGAAAAGTCTTACGGGTTTGGAACGACATGGGGGTGAGTAATTAATGACAGAACTATCCCTTTAAGTGATGAAAAGCAGTTGTAGTCCTTTTATAAAATACGCACAGTCATCTGTGTACTAATAAAACCCGGATTCAAAGACAGGGCTTACGCCTAGTCCCAGACTAAAATGTAAACCTAAGATGTTTCAACTGAGAGAAACTTGCACTGACTGATCTTAAAATATATCAGTGCCTTTGTTTTCTCTCAGGATGCACACCAGTAATGTTTTTTCCTAAGGCACATCTATAAAAATTACTTAAATGTCCTAATTGAATTATAGCTTAATCCTGGTTTAGTCTAAGCCCTGTTTGTGAAACTAACCTTTATATTTTACCCAAATTATTATAATATTGAATTAAATTAACTTACACTGCAAAATTTTCCTCGACGTCTCATATTGAACGTGATGAATGATGTGCTAAGACTCAAATACCGGTCTGAAGGATTTAATGTGTGTTAAAAGCACTGAGTTTTACCATTTTTCAGACCTGGAACAGGTCTGCGCACTTACTCCCTGTTGCACACATGCTGTTAAGTAGCCAAGTCCACAAGGGTGGGTATTGGGACAGGCCCGGATACGCACTTTGGAATCTCACCAGAAGTAGTTGTTCATCCATGTACTTTTCACCTACTGTTTTGTGAATACTGTGAATTTAAATATTCTCTGATGTACTGTTTTTTTTTTTTTTTTTTTTTAACTGTATAGTAGGGAAGTATGGTTCATTTGAGATCAAAATTGGATGTTGCATGATTTCACATTCATGTGCTTTGTTGCTTGAACCTGAATGCAATTTAAATTGTTGCTTTCATATAAAAATATATATGAACAAGACAACTGAAGTAACCTAATTTCCATCCATTTGTAGTTTAATTAAAGACATATTTTTGATTATTTTTTTAAATGTCAGCGATCACTTCTCTAATAATAAGCCTCTTCTGTCTAATTTGAAATTACTGTTTTAAAGAAACAGATTCATTGAATTTTGTTAATAAATAATGTTTTTTCAATATATATAAATAACCACATTTATATTATAAATGTAACATTATTTTGTTAGCTGTGTGAAACACTGATGGCAATGTTATATGACCTCATTGACACAGGGTTCCTAATCTCTTAAGTACTACAGATTTCAGAGGAAATAATGAATGTATCACTGACAGCAGTACTCTGACAGAGAATGGAGAGGGGCCAAACCAGGATGGATTTCCCAGACGGCCTCTTTGCTGTCCAAACCAAACACAGGTCCCACTGTCTCTGAGGTGTCAGGCTCAACGTGTACAGTGAAGCTTCAGACACTAGGGCTCTTTCAGACTCTGTCAGACTGACACAGGAAGAGAGATGGCACAGACATAGACACAGATCATGCCAGATTTAGATCCTATTATACACAAGGTTTAATTAAGAAGTTGTTGATCTTGAAGCTTCAGCCTGGCATAAGTACATACAGTGGGTCTTTGTGAAGGTTAGGGGCAAGGATTTATTTTCTCCATATAATTAAAAAAAAAAAAAAAAAGATATGAGGATTTTTGCAGTGTCAGATTCTGTTTCCTACATTAACCTATTATATCCGGATGTTTTTTAATCCATCTACTGGATTATCATTATCACAAAAGGATAATACATAAAAATGGAAAAGGGGGTAAGGATTTTTTTTTTTATTTTACAAGTCAACCATTCTGAAAATACTCTTTGATCATTCTTCTGCATATCTTGCCACAACGTCTCTGGTATTTTTCTTTCAAAGGGTTCTCTTTTGAAGAAAGTGTTTGAAGAGAGAACTGAGGCATAGTAGGCATCCTTGATAAGACTGAGACTGAATCCTACATCACAAGCCAGTGTTCCCGGTACACAGTCAAATCTTTCATCACAACATAACTAGAGCATCTGAAGATTGAGCCATCAAAGCTAACAAACTCACCTAGTGTTCGTTTCACACTGAAGAGATGGCCTCTATTCATTTATGTTCAAATGAATGATTAATCACAAATATTGATCTTTTGCACAGCTGTTGTGCTCTGAATAAAAACCCTATTTGTTGTCTTACATGATTTTTTTTTCATAGTTAATTTGATAAACCTCCTATTAAAAGCTATATTATCTCATAATCATATACTACATCTAATCCCATCTAATGACATTAGAATACATTTTTGCTGTTTGATATTTTATAATATTAAAATTTTCTTGCTCCAAGAGTGTGTACACACACACACTCAAATGCGCTGTGTTTGATACAGTGTCCAGCGTGTTTCCTTCAAAGCATCAAAGGCTCTGCTTGAGAGGACCTTGAAGGCTTCCTGTATGCTCCGATAATCAAGTTAGAGTGCTAAGCTAACCTATCTGCTTCCTGACTTTAATTAGAACGGCTGAAAGCAGCCCTGCCTGCAAGATTTACACACACAGCTCTATCAAAGGCCACTTTGTACTGAGCACACTAAACAACAAAGAAGGGCACAGCCTCAAAGCCAAGAAGCAGACCTCTGACCTAAGACTAATCCTGTCATATCGAGTCCTCTTACAATATCGTATTGTTTTGGATTAGAATGCAAAACCAAATTTGGGGTTTTAGAGTAGACCAGAAACTATATTCAGAATCTAATTAAACTCATTTTAGCTTTAAAGAGCTAGTGTATAATAAAAAGCTATCTCATGCTGTCTAATAGTAATGGTGAATATCAAAAAGGCAGACTTCGTAGGAAAGTATTTGACAAGCGACACTAATGAAGTCATGCTGCAAAAAAGACAATACATCAGTGTTTTGTTTCTTCTTGTTGTATATCATGGCTAAATGTCAAAAATATGTAGGATCAAAGATACATGAGATGAAATCAAATAAATCATTCAAAATATTAGGGATTCACAAACTTTGAAACTCTGGCCAATTTCACGACACGTCATCAGTCTGCCATATTGGCGGCACTGAATGCAAACAATGCCACTAAACCGAACGAAACTCACACATTTTGCTGATTATTGCTGCAGAAAATGGTCAGTTTTTTAAAAAAAAAAGGAACAAAAGGCAATTGTGGTTGGCCAAACTGAACCAGGATTTCCAGGTCAAGAATCTTGACAACATTGGTGTTTTTCTTATCATTTCCAGTCAGACGGGTGAATTAATATCTTATTTTATACATATTTTTACCACCTATTATCTTTAGTTTGTCAAAATATTGCACCCTTTCCTGTTTACGAAGTCCTCTATATGATTTAGCAGCTTCCACACATTTTTTCCATGGTTTAGACAGCATAAATTAGCAGAACAACATATTCAGTTATTAACCGTGCAATCCATGCTGTTGTTTACATCCGAGTACTGCCAATATGGCCACACATCCAGGTAACAGACCACATTGTGATGTAAGTGCAAACCCTTTATACCAACAAGCCAATAAGTATGTTTCATGTTATGATCGGCAATCATTAAATGGATTGTTATTCTATGCTGCTTTGCTACAAAAAGAGAAAGTAAATCACTACAACTATATACCTTTCATGCTACAATTTTAAAAATAAAAAGAATGCAAGATATTGCACTGAAATTAAAATTGCTAGATAATGATCTAACCCTTCAGATAAGCAGAATTTCTAAGAAACAACTTTCAAAAATCTTAAATAAAACACAAAGTTCACAAATATTGTGTTCTTTTGAAAAAAAAAAAGGATTATTCACGTGTGTTTCTTTAAAACGTCTGATTTATTTGAAGTGATAATTACACTAGTCAGGTTTACAAATGTGGACAGTCAGTACTGTAAGCTGCCAGTACTGACAATTTCCAGCAAAAATAATCGTTCTTTGCTGGTTGTATTACTAGCACGTATCATAAACAGAAAGGGTCTACGAGAAAGGGCTTTAAGTCATTTTTGTCCGCGTGGGTGAAAGGGTTCACCACATCCCTAAAGAGCAGTAAAACATTCTCCTGGATTATATGTGTACCAGAATATGGTAACTGTCCTTGAGGTCCTTGACGGTGTCCTTCAATCAGTGCGCGCCCTTCTGGACCATCTGCGTAAAGCGGTTGGTGATGGCGAGCGTCGTGTCGATGAAACGCTCCACGCAGCTAATGAGACAAGTCTCAGTTCGTGAGTCCAACTTGGAGCTCGGTTTGTCCACGCACTTATCCCAGCAAACATCCGTAAAGTTGTGAACCTGAACAGAATGTTAAACACGCTAGGTTTGCTAACAAGTTTTGAATGACAGCACTAGCAGTATTGAAGAAATACCTAACGTTACCTGCGCTTGAAACTGAGCCTTTTGCTGCTCCACTGCAATCAGACGCTGGAGCTCCGCAGCATCAGCATTTTCAGATGAACTAGCCGACGGCATATCAAAGCTAGAACTAAAATCAGCCATGGCGAAACTTTACTTACAGATTATATGCACGGGAACATGTGAAGGATAAAGCAACTGCGTTCGCTGACAGGCATGGACGTAAAGGCAACTACTTCCGCCGCAAAAATATGACGTCATTACCAGAATTTTTTTTTTCACTCAGGCAGTTTCAGTCGGTTCATCTCTGTTTTTAATTAATGCCAAAATGCTTGATAACAAGTACATAACTATACATAAATAAATAAATAAATAAAAAGTAAATAAGTAACACAACACGAGCCAGAGGAGCTTTTTTATGCCCATCAAAGGCAACACGTAAGAAATATAATCAACCAGAAAAAACGACGATAGTGGGTTCTTACCCAAAAATTCACATTGGTGAATAAAACTTTGCTGCCATGACCATGTTTATTCTTGGAAAGAATGGAAAGAATTCTGGCTTCTTCGACAAAATCAAATTAATTTTAATTTAATGAAAGCATTTCACCCAAATGCTAATTTGTCATCACTTTGAAGAAACAATCATCCACTTATTTTGTAATTGTTTAATACAAGTGTCTTGGCTTGACCTTTCTTATTTTGTAAAAAAAAATTAATAAATAAATAAAATAAATAAAAAGAAAAAAAAAGAAATGTTTCCCCAAATTAGTCAGTTTCTCCTGTATTAGTCAGTTTTAGTAAATCTTTACATTCATGAATAAACTGATAAAATTGTTTTCTATACATTTCTATGAAGACTAAATAAGTATTTCTGTTAAGCCTACTCTACCCCAGAGCGATAGATGGCGACATTGAGTAGTTATAGTGAAACAAACTCGTGAGAGAATGATCCACCGTTACAGAAACAGCTGCCTTATCATAATAAAATGAATCTGACCTTGTAGTTATACAGTCATGGCGAGCTTGATTCGTTTAAGAACTTTCTGCCAAAGAGGGATAAGACGTAAGTCATAATTTTAGCATTTTATCCGGATGACTGAATGAACGAATATGAGAGTTATGATATTACACAATATGGTGCAGACATGCTGTGTATTCTCATGTTAACACAGATTTATTTATAATCATTACAGAAACAGTCAGTGCACATTTTTACGTTTTTAAAGTTGCTGATATTTGTACTATGTAATGTTTTTTAAATTTAATATTTCGTTTTTATACCATGTACAGCTGTGCTTCTGTGCACCACCCACCTGTCTCGTGGGTTGGTTGCCCACCAGAAGAATCGAGATGTAGAGCCTTTCCGATTGACAGCAGGGAGAATCCTCGCAACTTCATCACATTCCAGTGAGCGATGACTCGTTGTTAAAAATGTATTTACATTTTTTCCTTAATCATTCTCTTCTCCATTTATAATGCTCCAAGTATGTAATGTAGTGTTACATTAACAGTAAACAGTTGTTTGAACATTGCACATTCAGTAAAATTATTTTGCATGATTTAAATGCATTTTATTAAATTTACATTGGACCAAAGGGTATTTTAATATTTTTTAAAATTAAGATTGAAATAAATACATTGACATTTAGAACTCAGCTTTACTATTTGAATAAACAAACATGCAAAATCAAAAATTTCTGTTTGCAGACAACATTAGTAGTCAGTATTAGTATTTTTAAAATGACATTCGAATGTCCTCGTGCAAAAACACTGTTTCTTAAACTCACTTTGCATACACAAAAGATGATAGCGAAAATTAAATTACATCTTGTTTTTCAGCTGTCTCAAGTTCAAGGGCAGCCTCCCAACACTGGACGGGTGAAGGGGTGTTGAGTATAATTCTGTTAGGTGTGGCCCCAACCGCATACTTGTGTCCTGGTCCGTTAGTGGATTACTCTATTGCTGCAGCTCTCACACTGCATGGACACTGGTAGGAACCTGTTTATCTCTCACTCGTGTATATCTGAAGAGCCCTGCTTAATGCTTGTTGTATCAGAAAGTCGATTTTACTGAGGAACCTCAGTCATGTAAACATCTTTTTGTATTCTGTTTTTATTTCATTCTTCTATTTCTGTGTTTTCTCTATCTGTAGGGGGATTGGTCAAGTCCTAGCAGACTATGTCCATGGTGAGGCTCAGGTCAAGCTGGCTAAAGCAGGCGTCTTGTTGCTCTCCACAGCCACATTCTTTGGTCTCTGCTATTTCAATTACCATGATGTTGGTCTCTGCAAGGCGGTTGCCATGCTCTGGCAAATATGATTATATGGCCAGAATTAAACTGACTGACTTGAAGGATTAATTGCCATTTTAGGTACTTGAGGTAAAGGTACCTATCTTCAGCTTAAAAGAAGACAACATACAGTCTCTTAACATGTTTGATTAATATTTGTCCAGGTGACCACCACGGTTGTTAATAATTAGCTTTTTCCTTATTAGTACTGTACATGAGAACACATGAGGTCTCTATGTTTAGTAACTATGTTAGTATTTATTATTTCAGCAGTTATTGTCAATGTCCAGCAGAGGTCAGTGCTTTTCAGTTTTATTGGGAATGCCTCATTATTATTATTATTATTATTAACAGTGTCTGTGCAGGTCACATCTGTGTTTACATTATGCTTTAAAACCAACAAATTTACTTGAATACATGTGCATTTGTTTTATTTGAATCATGATAATGTAATCTTAATAATATTAGGGCAAATACACAATCTGGGTATTGTACAGTGAATAAAATGCTGAGATTTAAAAATGTTTTTTTTTCTTGAATAGCGTTTAACATTGATTTATAGTTATAGTTTAATAACCAATCATATGATATAATAAAAATTCAAATAGATATTATTGGAGTTTGATATTTGTTCAGCATTTTTTACTTGGCATCAGCGACTGAGACTTTAATAGGGAACCAACCACTCACAGATTGCATGTTTCACAAGAAGTTTGTTTTGTAAGTTTGATTTGAACATGGATGGGCAACGCTAGTGGGACCTTGATCTCTTTACAGAATACAAATAAAGAGTCAATAATGATTCCAGACCATTGTGGATACATTTATTTTGACTACTGCATTTAGTAGTCAAAGTTCTCTTGTTATTCTGAACACATTTAACATGGAACCTACATATAACCATGTGAAACACTGGTTATGGCATAGTTTTATTGGCTTTTATTCTCCACTGCATAGATAAACTTTTTTGGCAATGTTGTAAGTTATATAACTTATGCCATGATCAAAACATAGTATGCTGTCTATAGCATTTTGTTAAAACCATAGCAAAACTAAAGCATGATTATTCATCTGATTAGCAACTGTAGAATAAAAGTGAAGTATAGTTCTTCCAGAGCCATGGAAATGCAATCTGATTATGATTAAATACTTATAATCAGGGCTCGACAATAAGCCTTTGCATGTGCTTGGTCAAGTAAATTGGTCAATCACTTGTCCAAGTAAGAAAGTTATTTGTCCAGAAAGAAAAAGTAGTGTAAATATTCATTCTGAAGCAAAATTCACATGCGTGTTCTATCAGCTTGCTCACTCTTAAGCATACTTGTGATTATTTGCCTCTTTAAATTGATTTCCGGGGCATTTTTTGGTTATATACAGAGCATTTTTTCCCCTATCCTTATTATATATCCTTATTAGTATACTGTGTCATCTTTAATATCAAATTGTTCAAATTTCTAATTAAATTAAGTTAGAATACTAAGAAACTATAGGGCTGTTAACCCCTATAGATGCATTTACACAGACTGTTTAATAAAGCCCAGCGGTAATATGACTGCATTTACATTGCTAAATTACAGCATAAATAATGTTATGAGATTGATTTTGTAAATTGTTTTAAATATACAAATGTGAAATGTTGGTAAAGACGATAGCTGATGCAATGATTTAGTTAAGAATTAAACAATAAAAAATAGCAGACTTTGTCTTTAGGTGTTTCTTACAATATATTGTAAATACAAAATCAACATTTTTCAATACATTGTCCATTATTAGCCGCAGTTCACAGTGCATGTAATAAAATCAGAAAATCCTCGCCGAAATTTCGGTATTTAATTATTTATTTAAATATTTTTAATGGCGATATAATGAGACGAATTCTCTTTCACTTGCCCCTTCAACAATTCCACGCCTCAGGTGACTTTATCAGGTTAAAAGCGGAATAAAAAAGACGAAACTCAGTTTACTCCTTATTGATGTTGCCAGCCATAGCCTAAAGGCAAGCAGATGTGGCCAGAATATGAACGCAGCGCGCTAAAGCGTTTTCTAATGTAACTTTGCGCGTTGCGTTCATATTTTGGCCACATCTTTTGTTTACATTACAATTTAAAAACAAACTCAAACTGTATACCTAATTCGGTCTTTTACTATCAGTGGCTTAATGCATTAAGACATAAGCGTTTTCTTTAACTATTTGGGAGGAAAACGCTTAACATAAAAAATCCCTTCCATTCGTTCCATTCATATTTTTGGCTCTTCTGCTTGTTTGTACATAATATACTTAATTATAAAGGTGTGGATATCTTATAGATATAGAAAGACTGTCATTATGAACTATCGACTTTAGTGTTGTGCATAGAAATACTTTACAGTCACAAAACAATGAATCGGTTGATGGTATAAGAAAACAGTGAGACATGAATGACGTTACCTCATAACCAGGAAGTTCATTACAGCTGGAGTATACGTATGGGTCACAGTGCTCCGCGCGAGTGTACGTAAGAATTTAACGTACTACATTCTCTTGTATATAACCTGTTTTAGTTAATTATGTCAGCGAGTGTGCTTCAAAATGCAATTAGGACCAGCAAAGGTAAGCTTTCCTTACTGACAATCTCTGCATCTTATTATAACTTTGTTTTCCCCCTTCTCGTTTAGTTTGCTAACTTACCAAGAACAGTGACATTTAGCATGTTTTGGCAAATAAACTGAAACTAAAATATAGACAAAGAACAATACACGGTATTTAAAACACAAAGAAAATGGTACTTGTCTATATGTACACATGTACATGTAAACAAGTTAAATAAAACCACAAAAACAATATTACAATATAAACAACTATTGTATGGTTTGCACATGGTTGCATATGCATAATAACTTTTAAAGTAATATATCAGTGCAGTGCAGTAATACATCTGCATAATGTGAACAATGCATATAAATCATTTATTATATATGCACTTTTGCATGTGATAATGTGAAGCCGTTTTCTCAGAATTATATAAAATGACTCTTTAAAGTGCATTTTGTTGTGTTACACAACTTTTTGTTGTGTGGTCAGTTGATATTTATATCAGCCTTGTTATTTCACTTTACATCCCGGCCAGCACCGCACTGCCCCTCCCCTCCACTGCTGTGGCACGTAATTCTGTGTGATGTAACAGGTTTGGCAGAAGAACCGACTTTACATAAAAGGAGTTTGTCTTCTCTCATCTGTGTGCGCATAGTTTTTATTGCTCTTTACAATTTGTACACTCTTCTTCATCCTCTGTTCTGAAGGTTGCAGCCTCACATCTCTCTACAGGATGTCCTGCATAAAACCCCAAACAACTGGTAAGAATATGAGAGCTGTTCTGCACTGATGCACATCCGCCAGTTTCACTTCATGTTGTACGTTACTGCACGGGCTTTGTGATTGTACATATGCGTTTCTGTGTGACGCAGTGGAGTGTATGAAAGCGTATAAAAGCAGCTGCTGTATTCATATGAAAGATATACTTTAAGTCCAGTCGCTTTGGAATGACGTCATAGGTTTAAATTTAACAGCTTATTTATGAATACTTAAATTGAACTCCTTTGAGTGGTACGTCCCAGACGTATCTGCATGTCTGTGTACAGTAGTAGCTTCATTATTTATGCATTAGTGTATCACAGTACATGTGAGTGTGTAGAGCAGAGAGGGACTGTTTTTCTAAAGATAATGCTTGTCTTTGTAACATCGCTGACTCTCTGCCATTTCAGCTCTGTCTTTTGTTACCTTTAATCCATTACTTTGTTCTTTCAACTGACATAAATGATGGAGTAGCATGTCTGCAAATCTGTGATTTACTACAGCTATATAATTTAATATAACTCAGGGTTAGGTAACCTAGCGGTTAAGATTGTTGATGACCCCTATATAAAATTGTCAGTAACATTTTACAAGTTCACTTCCAGAACAAAAATTTACAGATAATTTACTCACCCACTTGTCATCCAAGATGTTCATGTCTGTCTTTCTTCAGTCGTAAAGAAATTATATCCATATAGTGAACGTCAATGGAGCCCCCAAGTTTGAACTTCCAAAATGCAGTTTAAATGCAGCTTCAAAGGGCTCTAAACGATCCCAGCCGAAGAAGAAGGGTCTTATCTAGCGAACAAGTTTTTCGACATGCCCTAACTATATTGACCGTATTGAACCAGAAAATAAAAGAGTTCACGCAGACTTAGACAAAAGAAGCGTTTGAGTTAAAAAAGTATATAAATTGTCAATTTGTTTAGAAAATGACTGATCATTTCAGTAGATAAGGCCCTTCTTCCTCAGCTGGGATAGAGCCATTTGAAGCTGCATTTAAACTGCATTTCGGAAGTTCAAACTTGGCGGCACCAATGGAAGTCCACTATATGGGGAACATTCCTGAAATTTTTTCTTCAAGAAACATAATTTCTTATCGACTGAAGAAAAAAAGAAAGGAACATCTTGGATGACAAGGGGGTGAGTAAATTATCTGTAAATTTTTGTTCTGGAATTCTGGAAGTGAACTTCTCCTTTAACAGTAATAAATGGATTAGCCAACCTGACAGAGCAATGCAATATATATATATATATATATATATATATATATACACACACACACGCACACACACACACACACACACATTTTTAAAGCATTTATACAACTTTATTTTACGTAATCCTTGTTAAACATGTTATATACATGTACTTACTATAGGAATAACAGTAAAATATGCTTATTACATGCATCTTAACCCTAAACTTAACCATAATTCAAACCGTAACTCTATAATAGGTACACGTTGTTAATTGGTATTACTTAAAACTTAATTGTATAATTATACTGTATGAACTGCACCTTAAAATAAGCTGTTATTGAATAGTTGTTCATTATTTCTTAGTTCACAGTGCATTAACTAATGTTAACGAATATGACTTTTAATTTGAAAATATATTAATAAATGCTGAAAATACCCTACAATTCATAAGTTTTTGAAAAGTAAGATTTTTTAAAGTCTCTTCTGCTCACAAAGCTGGCATTTATTTGATCCAAAACACTGCAAAAACAGTAAAATTATGAAATATACTTTACTATTTAAAACAATTGTTTTCTTTTTGAATATATTTTAAAATGTAATTTATTCCTGTGATTTCAGAGCTGAATTTTTAGCATCATTACTCCAGTCACATGATCATTCAGAAATCATTCTAATATTCTGATTTGCTGCTCAAAAAACATTTATTATTACTGTTATTATGTTGAAAACAGCTGAATTGATTTTTTTCAGGTTTCTTGGATTAATAGAAAATTCAGAAGAACAGCATTTACCTGAAATCAAAATCTTTCGTAACATTATATCTAGTGTCTTTATCATTACTTTTGATCAATTTAAAGCATCCCTGCTAAATAAATGTATTAATTTCTATCATTATTTTTTCAAAAAAAAAAAAATAAATAAATAAATAGTCCAAGCTTTTGAATGGTATAGTGTATAATGTATAATCTTTGCTGATCTTTCGATCTTTCCATTCATCAAAAATTCTGACAAAAATTTACTCAACTGTTTTAAGTACTGATAATAATAATAATAATAATAATAATAATAATAAAAATGTTTCTTGAACAGCAAATCAGCATATTAGAATGATTTCTGAAGGATCATGTGACACTGAAGACTGGAGTGATGATGCTGAAAATTTAGATTTGATCACAGGAATAAATTACATTTTAAAATATATTCAAATAGGAAGCAGTTACTTTAAATAGTACAAATATTTCACAGCATTACAGATTTTGCTGTATTTTGGATCAAATAAATGCAGGCTTGGTGAGCAAAATAACTGTAAAAAAAAACAAACAAACAAAAAAAAAACATTAAAAATCTTACGGTTCAAAAACCTTTACTGGTAGTGTACCTATACATACTGTATAAGTATTAAGTAATAAGTATTTATTGTTAGTTGATGTTAAGTAATGTAGTTAACAAAAATGAAACCTTATTGTAAAATATTACCCAAAGTTACAATACTCAAAAAGACATTTTATTACCCTTATCATAATTTCAGAACATTTGTATTTATAAATGCATATTTACAACATTATTCTAATTATTCTTTTCATGAACAGATTCTGATCTGCCAACTTGCCAAGCAATCAGATTTTGTATATAATGTAAATCACAGTTAATTGTCTGGATTTTTACAGCTGCTGCTCAAAAAACATACTTTACAAAAGTACAAGGGTTGCCAAACATCACGCCCTTGGTAAGTTCAGTAGAGGAGACACCTGAGCCCATCCCCACCACAATTAAAGGTACCATCCCAACCTGGATCCATGGGAGTCTGCTGCGGAATGGTCCAGGAAAGTTTGAGTTTGGGAATCAGCAGTGAGTATGACCATTCTACTATCAATATGGTGATTTTTTTTTCTTGCTAGAATTACTGGAATGTGAGGAATAGTAAAATAAATAAACTAAATACATTTTATAATCTGTGTTTCTTGCAATAAATAATTGGCTATAAAACGAATGCCATATAAAAATAATTTGGTATTGCAGTAGTAGAGGTAGTAGGCAAAGTAGACACAACCATGACAACCTTTCACAGCAGATTGGTATTCTAAAGTATGATTTGTGATCACAATTATAATTTGTAATTCAAACTCTAACAGGCTGACTCATACCGATGTAAATGTTTCCTCAGCTATAACCACTGGTTTGATGGCATGGCCATGATGCATCGCTTTCAGATCGAGGACGGTCAGGTGACGTACAGAAGCCGTTTTTTGCGCAGCGACTCGTATAAGCAGAACATTGAGAGGAACCGCATCATGGTGTCAGAATTTGGCACTTTGGCTCTACCTGATCCCTGCAAGAACTTCTTTCAACGCTTCCTGTCCAGATTTGAAATGATAAGTATGTAGAGACAGCGAATATATGTGTAAATGACAGTAACGAAGTTTACTTGCTATGCTGCCTGCCATGGTTCAAACATCACCAATAGCTGACTGCTTTAAAAATGCTACAACAAGCTCTTTCTGTATTCTGAAGGAGTAACGAGGCATGTCTCTGGCAGGCCTTGCTCAAGAGCACAACAGGAATGGTCAGTGGAGTTGTCCAAGTGTGTCTAAAGTCGTCTTAGACAAACAATTCTACGTCTGTAATCACGAGAATACATTTAAATCAGACACCACAAGCACTCAATTAAGATTAAATGAAGTGACAATACTACTAAAGTGTTGTGATGGAGTTGGCAGAGTGTTCTGGACACTACAGCTGAGGCAATTACAAGTAACATATGGATCTTCTAAAAGGATAAAATTGCACAAGCATCTTTAGGATAAATGCTTCAAGAAATGATTAAACAAAATCCACCATCAGATAAAAGAATCCAGTCATTTAAACTGTCAGTGTGTCTTCATGCCACAATGAGGTTTGCATTTGGATATGTGAGTTACGCAACTAAAACTAATATGGGGGAAAATGCCTGGAGAAACAATTTCATAATTTTAAAGTGGTTCTCGTCCAGGGGGCCCGGGGCTCACCAGGGGGCCTCCGCAAACTTCTAAGAAGGCTGACTTCTCTAATCTAACATAAACTGGTAAAAACCCATAACACATTTTTTTTTTACCCTTCAAAAATACAGTTTTTATACACGAACATGTAGTTCTTAAAACTTCTATAATCACAAAATGAAGAATGGTTAATTAAATATAATTAATAATCCCAGTTTCTGTTAAAGAAGTCTGAAAATAAACAGCTCTAATCTACCTCTAATCTAAATTAAATTGCTCCATAACACACAAAATCATTTTGAAACTTAAAATCATATTGTCTTTTGTTCCCCTTTATTAATAGTTTTTAGCGAAGAACATACAGTTCTTGAAACTTCTGACAAAATGAATCACGGCTAATTTAATATAATCAGTCTGAAAACAAGCAACTTTGTCAAATTTATAGAAGAAACACATTTAAAAATTGTTAAAGGAAAAAAAGCTTGTTTTAATCTATTTCTGTCTCAAAGTTAAAAAAAAAAATGTAAAAAGAATAAGATATTTGTGACACTAATTCCCTATTCTCCAATTCCAGAGCCAACAGACAATGCCAGTGTCAACTTTGTTAAATTCAAGGGTGACTATTACGTCAGCACCGAGACAAACTACATGCACAGAGTGGATCCAGATACTTTGGAGTCCAAACAGAAGGTATGAACAATAACCAGCCTACCGTATAGTCACCAGCCTAGACCAATCTGTCACGTCTAAGAAGGATAATCATTTGTAGGTGGACTGGAGCAAGTTTGTTGCCGTGAACGGTGCTACTGCTCATCCTCACTTTGATCCAGACGGCACAGCTTACAACATGGGCAACTCATACAGAAACAAAGGTTAGATTCCTGTCTTCTTCTTATGTGTTGATCAATCTATGTACAAAGTCACTTTAGCATTAGGAGGCTTGATGATGTGCTGTGATGTGTTTTATAGGGGCTTTCTATAACATCGTCAGGGTGCCACCAGAAAGAGACGGCCCAGAAGATACTCTAGAGGGAGCCAAGATATTATGCTCTATCGCCCCTCGTGACAAATCCAAACCCTCATATTACCACAGCTTTGGTGAGCGAAGAAGAGAATCTGTCATGTTTGTTATCTTCAGATCTCCTAGACAGATATTCATTCTGCATTCTCATGAAGAACGGCTATTGTGTAATTTTATTGCACAGCTACTGTAAAAGAGTCATGTGTAATTTTATTGTAAGGCACTCTGAACGGTGTAATCAAATAGTCTGAATGAAGCGATCGTATCAATGTGCAGCACTGAAAAGTGTTTTATTTTCCTGAACCTTTCAGGCATGTCAGAGAACTATGTAGTGTTCATCGAGCAGCCCATTAAGATGGATCTGCTTAAGATAGTGACTGGTAGAATAAGAGGGAAATCACTAAATGAGGGTGTTTACTGGGATCCCAACCAGGAAACCGTATTCCACCTTATTGACAAACAAACTGGAAAGGTGAGACAACAATCTTGACAATGGTCTCACTAAGAACAATGAGGAGCAGATGCTTGAAGCATCATATATTTGTTTGCTGATTATGTTTTATATGGTTCATTGAAAGCACAATGAGAACATAAAGACAATAGCAGATTATTATTTTTGAGGCTACTTTAACATTTTAACCAACTACTTCTGCAGGAGATGCCAGTGAAGTACTATGCCAAGGCCTTGTCCACCTTCCATCAGATCAATGCTTTTGAGCAGGATGGATTCCTCATGCTAGACATCTGCTGCTCTGATGACGGACAGGCTCTAAACAACTTCCTCATCCAGAATCTGCGTCAATCAGGAGAGGCTTTGGATGAGGTAATGTTCTTCCTTGAACTCTCTTTGTCTATGTATCTATCTTAATAATAATAACTGAGTGTCTATTTACACTAATGACAAATAGCCCGCCTTGTTGGCAGAGGCTATTTAAACTAACTCCGCCCACCAACATGTGGTTGGGCTAGACAGCATTACAAAAGATGGCTGTTAAACAACAGCTCTAGTGGCATAGGTGGTAAAGTGCATAGTAGTATCTTTTTGACATGATTGACCCGAGTTTGAATCCGCCTTTTGCCGAACTCGTTCTTTTCCACTTTCCCGAATGAAGTTAACGAGTCCATGAAATATGCCCATAAAAACTCGAAACATGCTCACTTTGATGTGGCTATGAACTATAATCCACGCTGCAAGTGTTGTTAAACTCATTATAGGATTTGGCACAAAAAATGTATTCATGATCCTTCTGTATATGTAGGTAAGAGTGGAGCACAACCCAACTTTTTTTTTTTTAGCAAAGCATAAGAAGCGGTTTTTGAAAAAGAAGTAGTTTTTGTAACATTTGAATTTTCCAGTGTAGGCAATCTCATGCAGAATACAGCACAGTGACATGCACAAGTTTCTTCTCATTAATAATGTGGACCAAGCCCTTTAATAATAAACTGTCGCCCTGAGACCCTCACAGTTATTACAACTCATGTGTGCCTGCGCTTCAAAACACGCAACACATGAATCGCACTAAACAATATTGCAATTCGTAATTAATGCTGGTATATCGTGCATGAACTATGTGTGAGTGTGTGTGTCATTGAAACGCAAATTTAGCTGCAGTGTGACCCATTTAGCTGAAAGTGTGACCCACCTTGTCCCACCCTTTGACCCACAGTTTGAAAACCCCTGTGCTAAACAACAGCTCCAGTGGAGTTGGTGGTAAAGTGCGTAGCGGTGACTTTTTGGCACGATGACCCGAGTTCAAATCCGCTTATTGCTAAACTCGTTCTTCTCCCTTATTTACATCACATATTAGATCGGAAAAGCATTTATTTTCAATAAAATAAAGGAAATAATTAAAAAATGGAAAATAAAGTGTCTCATGGGTGTTTATCGGTTAGGGTTAGGAGTAGGTGTAGGGAGGGCTTTATTGTCCCAATAAGGCAGCATTATTATTGCATACTGTTTTATAATGTACTACAATACTGAGGTGCAAATAACTGCTACTTGCACAAAGTAGTATAAATAGCATCTAACTAATATTATAGCAAGAAAAAATACTATTTTTACATAGAATCTATCGCTATTTGCACTTACTTTAAATAGAATCTATCACTAGTTGCACTTAGTGTAAATAGCATATCGCTAAGAAAATACTTGTTGCTATTTTTACTTAGTGTAAATAGAATCCATTGCTGTTTGCACTTAGCGTAAATAGCATCCATCACTATTTGCACTTAGTGCAAATAGCCGCTGCCTATTAATAATGATAACCACGAATCTGTAAATCACAGATTTACATACTGTAAATCACATTCTCATTTGTCCTGTGGCTTTCTCTTTCTCTTTCTCTTTCTCTTTCTCTCAGATGTATAACACCATGAGCAGGCCGCTTCCCCGCCGTTTTGTGCTGCCTCTCAACATCACCAGTGAAACCCCACTGGAACAGAACCTCAACACACGGCCTGATAGCACTGCTACCGCTGTCTGCCATACCAAAAATCAGGTGTTGTCTTTATGCTGGCTACAGCACTTTGTGTGTATGTGTATCCCTAAAAGTTGCTCATTCTAAAGTCCTCCAAGCACATATACTACATTTCAAAAGTTTGTTTGTTTTTTTCTTAAGAAATTAATACTTTTGTTCAGCAAGGATGCATTAATTTGATTTCTGAAGGATCTGGTGACACTGAAGACCGGATTAATGACTGTTGAAAATCACAGGAATAAACAGAATTTTACCATTTATTAAAATAGAAAAAAAGTTATTTGTAATAATGTGTCACAATGGTACTGTTTTACTGTATTTTTGATCAAGTAAATGCAGCCTTGATGAGCATATGAGACATATTTTGAAAACATAAAACAGTAATGTAACTATACATAACTTAGTCTTGGTGTATTAAGTAGAGATCTTGGCCTAGATAACAGTGATTAATACACAACAGAAAAAGTGCATTTGTGTGTTGGAGAGCCCTTATCTCCTTTAGGACTGCATATTGTCTCTCTCCCTCAGGTATTTTGCACGTTTGAGGATCTCCATGGCGAAGACCTGAAAGACTACGGTGGCTTGGAGTTTCCACATATTAACTACGCCAAATATAACACCAAACCTTATAGATACTACTACGGTTGTGGCTTCCGTCACCTAGTGGGTGACTCCTTAATTAAGATGGATCTGGAAAGCAAAAAGTTCAAGGTGAGATCAAATTAATTTGGTCATAACTAATACCTAGGTATTCACAATTACTATAATAAAATTCCCCAAAAATGTAATATATGACAACAGTAAAATTTTCTTGTCAACTTGGCACACAATGTTTAGCATGTTTGTTTGATTGCAAAATAAATTGATTTACAGGTATGGCGCCAGCCTGATCTCTACCCATCAGAGCCTGTCTTCATTCCTTCACCCAATGCGGAGGAAGAGGATGATGGAGTCATCCTGTCTGTGATCATCACACCAGTTAAGGTACAAAACAGCTCTGAAAATGCATTTTAAAGTAAACATAAGCTCTATGTTTTACCTGCTACTTAAGAAATTGAAACATGTTCAGAAATCATTGAATTGTAGAACATTTATCAATGCGTCTTCTGGTCTTCTGTCTGCCCTTCTTTCTCTTCTCTCTGTAGGATAAGAGTACATTTCTTTTAGTCCTAGATGCCAAAACATTTGAAGAGCTGGGAAGAGCCGAAGTGCCTGTCAACATTCCCTATGGATTCCACGGAGTCTTCAACTCCAGTGCATGAAGCTCTTTGGATCTCTCTAACAAAAAAAACAACAAATGACAAGTAGCTCTTCTGAATGTTTACCACATCAATCACCTGCTACTATTGAAAGCATGAGACTAGCAGAACAATGTGTCTGTGAAATCAGCCCAAAGAGATCCTTTACCATATCAACCTCATTTTTTTTTTTAAAAAGAATAACATATACTTTATAGTTACAGAGAATTCTCTGCAAGAAACTATGTCTTAACTAGCATACAACAAATACTGTAGAGTTAAATTTAGAATTAACAACTTAACACTTTTTAGTTTACACATTACCAATGTTATTCTGTGTTCAGCAACTTGGCCCACCCAGGCAGAGTGATGTAATGAGGAGGAAGTAGAATGGATACTGTCATTTCTAAACAGCAGCAGAAAATGCTAAGAATAAAAAGATAGGGAGATCTGCAAAACATTGGGTTTGTTTTTGGCTCCCGCATTTTGAAGATCTGTCAGAATGTAATGCAGGCTTTGCAAGAGGCTGTTATTTATGGGAAGAAAAACAGCTTGTTGAATTCTGTGGGTCAGAAAGAGGATGGAAATCGTAATGTAACACTAAATTATGGGGTTTGGTGCTAAACATTATGGTGAACCACAGGGGAAAAATACTAAAAAAAAAAAAAAAAGATTTCTCTATACATATTCTCTTTATTATTTTCTTTTCTTTTCATCTTTTAAATTGTGGATTTGTGCATCGTGTACCACAATATGAAACATTTGCAATGTTTGCAATTTATTTCATTTGCTCAGTACAGTATCAGCTACACATTCCATGTTTCATACAAAGCTTATTTCTTTTACTTTAAAAGCAAATGTGAACATACCACTAGATGTGAAAGTAAACATGGTTAATATGGTTAATATTTTCCATTAGAGATATTTTCAGACCTACTTCCTTAAATAAGAAAACGAGCATTGAATGTGAAAAAAAAATGTAAACCACAGAAGTGCCATAATAACAGTAACTGATTCTGACAGAAGATTATTTTGGTTAAATGACAAAAAATAATCACTATACAGCATGTGTGTAATATTGATTTAATTTTCTATCTCTTTGTGAAGGAACCTTTTAAAGAGCTGCTTCTCTTGTGCATTCTGCCTTTTAAAATTTATATAACTGTTTATTATACACTGTTTTTTTTTAATCATTTTTTAATTGCAACTTGATGATCACAATGACTGTAATAAATGTTTGTGCACACAATACTTGTATACTATCTGCTGCATGATTTAATGCATACAGTCCACTTTTATAAAACATTCACACAGTTTGAAATCAAATGGTGCCCAGTGTCCAGTATTTGTAGCAAAAGCCAACGATTTTTCTTTTATGCCAGAATTCATAAGGATGTTATGGATCATGTTCCATGAAGATATTTTGTAAATTTACTAACGTAAATATATCAATACATATTTTTTGATTAGTAATATGCATTGCTAAAAACTGAATTTGGACAACTTTAAAGGCGATTTTCTCAATATTTAGATTTTTTTTTTTGCACCCTCAGATTACAGATTTTCAAATAGTTGTATCTCGGCCAAATATTGTCCTATCCTAACAAACCATTCATCAATGGAAAGCTTATTTATCAGCTTTAAGATGATGTATAAATCAATTTAAATCAATCTGGACCTTTATGACTGATTTTGTGGTCCAGGGTCACATATAAGCTTGATTAGGAAATCATCATTAGCATCCTATAAGAGACAGAGACAGCAGTACTTTTCTTGTCCACTAGGTTGCAGCAGACACTCATAACAGATATGTCTGAGTTTAGCTATAAACCTAATATAAAAACAAACAAATGCATTCATCCTCTACAACAAACTATATATTTGAAATACAGGTCACACTTTATTTTAAAGTCCAGTTCTTACTATTAACTATTAACTATTAACTGTGACTTTTGCATCAATGAACTCCTAATTACTGCTTACTAATAGTTAGTAAGGTAGTTGTTGAGTTTAGGTATTGGGTAGGATTTAGGATGTAGTAGAATATGTGCTTTATAAGTACTAATAAATAGCCAGTATGCTAGTAATACGCATGCTAATAAGCAGCTAGTTAATAGTGAGAACCAATCTCCATACTAAAGTGTTAGCAAAATGCATTCACAGTGTTAGGGGTAACGCATTACAAGTAACTTGAGTTATGTAATCAGATTACTTTTTTCAAGTAACTAGTAAAGTAACGCATTACTTTTTAATTTAAAGTAAAATATCTGAGTTACTTTTTCAAATAAGTAACACCAGTTACCTGTTTTCCCATTTATTGATTGACAGGTCTCCTGTCCCCATGTTGAGAGAAATCAGGAGTAAGATGTTTCTAAAGTTCTAGAATAAATGTGAACATAAATTAATTCATCTCACTCACAAAAAAACAGATTCAGTATTCCTCAAAATGAATAAAAACAAACACGTAAGCCTAGCCCAGATTTAAAAAGTAATGCAAAAGTAACGTAACGCATTACTTTCCATAAAAAGTAACTAAGTAATGTAATTAGTTGCTTTTTTAGGGAGTAACGCAGTAATGCAATGCATTACTTTTAAAAGTAACTTTCCCCAACACTGTTCATTAACCAACAATGTATTCAGTCAGTTCATATAGAGACATTTAATGAGTGTGCAATGTGTGGTAATACTTTAGAATACCGTTCTGTTATTAAACTACACAGAAACAAATGGCTAATGAACATTTCAGTAAATACTATTAACCAACAAGAAACTCTGATTAATGAATTAGTATTAGTGTTCAGCTGAAAGTGGTAGTTCACTATTAGCTAATCAGTAAATACAAACAACTACTGTATACAGGTTCATAATTAATGTGAACAATGCAAAATGTACAATTAATTCTAAAGTGAATGTCATCGTAACCCACTAGTGATGATTCAAGAATTTCCAAATCTTTCAGAAGGGATTTTTTAATTATTTGGAACAGTATTATATTGTGAATAACATGATAAGTCTCTATAATGTCTGAAATCATTGTAAGCTTTTGAGGGCTTTGTAAAGTACCGAATAGTAATCAAGTGCTACTAGATGCTTACTGATTATTTGGATCAGTATTTAAAAGTGAAGATCATGGTTACCCACTAGTAATGACTCAAGTGTTACCAAATCCATCAGAAGGAATTACTTTCCAGAACCTTAGAAAAACCTCATGACTTTTGTCATTACTATGGAGTTATTATGATCTTCACTTTAGAATACTGATCCAAATAATTAGCAACTCCCTTAGAAGGATCTAGTACGATCCAATACTTTACAAATCCCTCAAAAGCTTACAATGATTTCAGTCATTACAGAGTTATCATGTTATTCACTGATATACGGAATACTGATCCAAATAATGTGTAATCCTTTCTGAAGGATTTGGAAATTCTTGAACCATTACTTGGGTCACAATGACCTTCACTTTAGAAATAATGATACATTTTGCATTATTCACATTCATTATGAACCTGCATACAGTAGTTCTCGTGGAGATATGAAAAAATAGCAGTTGCTGATTAGCTAATAGTGAGCTACCACATTTGACTAAGCACCATTACGTACTAATTCATTAGTCAGAGTTTTTATTAGTTAATCGTAGTTAACGTAGAGTGCTAAATGTGAGTAACTCATTTGTTCCTGTGTAGTTATTCATTAATGACAGAACAGTATTCTAAAGTGAGCGTATATGTGCTCTTGCGTATGAATATCTCTGTGGCTCGGCTAAATTGGGAGCTCTCAGATTTCCCCTAATCCCTGCACATCAAACAGCAGGCAGAGCAGAGCAGATGCAGACAGACAGAGGCACTGCTCTCCTGTGGTATCTCGACCTGCCGGATCTTCTTTCCCCGTACACAGTGCTGTTATTGTCCCTGTATCTGTATGTGTGTTTGTGTGAGAGACACAGCATAGGTTGTTTGTCCCTGTGTCTCTCCATCCCTCTCGTTTTGAGTTTAAACACTGTTCTGACCGGTCGTAAGCAAACGGTGACCTGTGGACACGGATGCTACATCCACACCTCCTTCTAGATGAATGCATTTAATTGAAATACACAAGTAACTAAAAATAGAGAATGACTGACTGATTAACTGAGCGAATGACTGACTGAATGAACGAGTAAATGAATGAATGAATGATGGAAAGCAGCGGCGGAACGTAAACCAATACACTAACCAGGTGGTGGCCACAACAAAGACAGCTGTGTGTGTGAGTGTGTGTGTGTGTGTGTGTGTGCGTGCCTTGTTGCCCTGCAAATCCCACTCAGACACCTGCACTCAAAGCTTCCCGCTGCTGAACCTCCACTTCAAACAACTACCGACACATTGAGCGGAAACAAATATCTACGGAGAAGGGAACAAAAGGCTGAGAAGGAAAGTAAAGAATAGGATTTCTGCAAAACTTTCCTAACACAAGCTACACTGATCATACAACACAGTTTGGATTTTCAGAAAAAATCTACATACTGAAATGTCTTCATTTATAGCTGTGATGGCTCACAGAATGTGAAGAATGTGAAATAAAAAACAAATGTGCGTATGTGTATCATTAGAGAGCATCTTAAATGTTATAATGACCTTCATCTGACTAGAAGTCCAAAACACCAAATGTGAAGCACCAGATCACTATACAGGACTGTCCAGTGGTTCTGTAGATGAAATGAAGCTGGTGTTTATAAACCAAAGACTGTAAAATATCTGTTTATTAACTACTTTGAGAATATAATGCAAAAAACAGTACTGCAGATAGAATGCAGTAAAATAAATATGATTCACAGTCATACCAAATGTATGATTATGAACCAAAAAACAAACCATGATTCTATTAGTAAAAAAATCTAAAATCTGGGTCAAAAGTTGTATTTGTAATTGCAAAATAATATCTTCTTATGCACAAGCTTCTTAAATAACCAACAGGCTTCGCCTCCTTTACAACTGTTGTTTCATCTCAATCTAACTTTTTGTGAAAATTAAAAAGAAATTCACTAAATACATAATAAGTTAACTTCAAACCCAAGCCAGAGTTAAGAAGCTTAGTTAAATGCTTCACTGTCTCACACCTTGTGGTTGGTAAGAGTTTTTAAAAAGAAGTTTTTTATGCTCACCAAGGCTGTATTTGAAAAAAAATCAATAAAATACTAATATTATGAAATGTCGTTAGATTCGAATCAGCTTTTGATTAGATTTACTGCATTGATCAAATAAATGCAAATGAGTTCTAAAAATTCAAAATAACTTGGTTTTGTGTTTTAAAATGTCATTTATTAATGTGACAACAGCCATTGCGGCGGTCTTCAGTCATATTATCCTTCAAAAATCACTTCTTATTATTATGATGATAATTTACAGTACATTTATGTAGTACACATGCTTTTATAAGCCAATTTTATACGTGTAACGGGGGTCTCTGCTTCATCTCTCATAACCACCAAGGGGTCCTTGGCCAGAAAAAGGTTGAAGACCCCTTGTGTTGAAGACTGAAGATTAGAGAAAAATGTCTCTGTCCAGTGTCCTGTGTCTTACATTTTGTACCAAACCATGAGAACAGGAAATGAGAGTGTTTGCAGCTTATTATCCTCCAAAGAGAGTACAAATGTGTTTTGTCCATTTTGTTGACAACAAACATCTTTAACATCTCAAAATTGTTTAGCAGCAGGCATATGAATTTGTCACTAATCATATTTACAGTAATTAACACATCTACTTGTATATAATAATACTGGATGCAACTGAATGGACTGGAGTGAGGCGACTGTAATAAGTAAACAGAAAGCTATTTTAATGTGTATACAGAAAATATTATAATAAGTCATTTTAGACATCGACATTTGACACAAAGACATTTCAAGATTACATATTTCTATTAATTATGTATGTACTTGTGCACTTTGTATTTTATGTCATAAATAATGTACTAAAAAGATGACAATAAAATGATTTTCCCAGTATTACTTAAGCATCTGCCACTTAAATGTTTATGCAAACGTCTACTAAAACGACAAATTTTCATTTTTGTCCACTAATGTAATGTAAAGCAATGCACATGTATACAATATGAAGTCTAATGCCAGACCAAACCTGAGGTATTAGTCAGCTTATAAACAAAGTTTCCACAAAAACATTTAGTAAACAATACACAACATCAGTCCTGCTGGACACTGAACAACACACTGCTGTTTAATCATATGTGACCCTGGACCACAAAACCAGTCATAAGGGTCAAATTTTTGAAATTGACATTTATAGTTAAATGTTAAAAAAATAGCTTTCAAGTTTTCCATTGATGTATGGTTTGTTAGGATAAGACAATATTTGGCCGAGATACAACCATTTGAAAATCTGGAATCTGAGGGTCCAAAAAAAAAAAAATACATAAATAAACAAATCGCCTTTAAAGTTGTCCAAGGGAAGCTCTTAGCAATTCATATTACTAATAAAAAATTACATTTTTATATATTTACGGTACAAATTTTACAAAATATCTTCAAGGAACATGATCTTTACTTAATATCCTAATGATTCTTTGCATAAAAGAAAAATCAATAATTTTGACTCATACAATGTACATATACCCACACTACTTAAGCAACCATAACAACTACAGAGGACAAGACGACATTCCAGCGCTCTAGACACGTCTGCATTACCCTTTACATCTAGATTTGTGACTTACATAATATATGAAAGTCAAGCGTGTTAAAAAGAAAAAATAAATAAATTATAGAATTGGAACTAGAAACTGGATATTGCATGCGTTGTTGATAGCACCTACAATACACCCCTAGAAATGACAATGAAATCCCAGGAAGATATACAGCAACATGGACTCTATCCCTACCATTGTTTTATCAATACATTTTACTCCCAGACTTATTTTAACCCATAAAACATGGCTAACATATTAATCAGGTCTTCTAGTGTGGCCCGCTCTCTCTCACTGATAGCAGAGCTCTCTGATTGGATAATGGAGCTACTTCTCGTAGCCAATAAGAGAGGACTGCACCTTTTTCTCCTAGCAACAACAGCGACTGTTTCCTTTCGGCACGACAAACGAACACCCGTAATATTACAATACGAATAATGGGAACCGCACGGTTTCACGGAGGAGAATTTTTCTCTTTTCTGCCGTTCCACTCTGCGTTTCAACCCCTGCTGGTTCCTTTCTGATTCTCTGTCATCATTCCTCCCTCATCTTTGGCTGGTTTCTCTGGCTCATCTCTCGCACTCTTTCTCCTCGTTTTTCTACATTACCTCCGTCTCACTCCTTCTGTATCTCTCTATCCTTCCCACCCCTCTCCTCTTCTCTCCTCAACTCTTACTCTACCCCACCCCCCACCTCTCCCTCTCTCTTGGCTGACTGTGTGTCTCTGGTAGGGGCACACAGCCGGCTCCTGTTTCATGCTCTTAAAGGAGCAGCATGTTTTTCGTTTCACTGAAGGACTATGCTGAGGGATTCTGGGTAACAGCATGCACTCGCTGACCCTGGGAGAGGTTCTGCACAGGCTGCCGCTGTGGAGCAAACATCCCGCCAAACTCTTATACACACACATACACACTTACCTTACACAAACTGCACACTGCCTGGAACTGAGCACAGAATTTATAGCCAAAAACATAAATCAGACATACAGCAGTGCAGAAAAGTATTGGGACATTAAAAATGTATGAATGTCAATGCATTCGATTCAAAATATCAAAATAACAGATGAAATATGAAGCAAATTATGACAGACAAAGTTCACTTTTTACTTTTAAATTCAAAAAGCTAACAAATATAGAATTTAATTTGAAAAAAGCAAACAAACAAAACAACTGGTTAAAAAAAATTAAATATAATTTAGGTGAATGTTTTAAGTAGATGTTATCAGCTTTATTGGTTTATTTAATGTAGATGATGCCAGTTCTGTAATTTAACTTGTATGAACCTGATCATAAATCAAAATATAATACAAAAGTTAAACTGAAGGGTTTTTGTGACGCAAATCTTTGTGATTTTTACATGGAAACCTTCACTTCAGGAGTATGGTGGTCAAGCATAATAGTGATTTCACTCTTGTAGGTCATTTCTGATTTGTTAAAATTATGATTTTACAACTTCCTTTTACAGAAATGTCACTTTATTCTTACAGAGTCTTACAGAACATTGATTAAGAGCAGCCAACTTGGCCTAAATGGAAAAATGTCAGTTAAAATATGAATCTGCTCTCAAAAAAATGATAGCTGTGCCAAAACAATAAGCCTCTCACATTTGAGACTAAATAATTGTCTTTTTTTCTGCTAACATATGCCACTTCACTTTTATCAGTACCACTTTACAATAAGGTGTCATTTGTTAACATTAATGTATTAATTAACATGAACAAACAATGAACAACACACACACACACACATATATATATATATATGTCATTTGTTCACAGTGCATTAACTAATGTTAACAAACAACTTTTTTGTTTGATTTTAATAATGCATTAGTAAATGATGAAATTAACATTAACTAAGATTATTAAATGCTTTAGAAGTATTGCTCATTCTTAGTTCAAGTTAACTAATGTAGTTAACTAATGTTAACTAATGAACCTTATTGTAAGAGTTGTAAGTATATGTAAGTTTTACCCTTTTATCAATACAACCAAAATATATATATTTTTTTACAAGTTCGTTGCTTGGATGGAAACCGTACAATTTTTCTTCTACAAATGTAAAAATATTGACGTTAAATATGGAAACTATATATATCTTGTGCTGTGTTCATCATGAATTGAAAATATGAAATAAATGACTGTCAATATTTGAATAAGATTAATTTTCTCAAATGATTAATCATGTATTTACACAGCAACCTAAAATGGAAAATTAATGAATACCAATTAGTCACAAAATCCCTTTTTAACCAGACTATTTCCCTGAAATCCTTAAAAACATTGCCTAATATAGACCACAACAGGATGGAGACATTTCAAAACTGTGAGTCAAAAAAAAAGTCAAGATTTTACTAGCAATTACAATTTTTTTAAGTTAATGTGGTAAAAATTCCATGTTGATTCATTCATTCCTGCAGCGTGACACCTCCCACATATTACAAAGGGACATTTCCAGCATTAAAATGCATCCTAAAGCCAAATTGTCCATTTTTGTGTGGACGATAGTACACGGGAGACTAGCAGTTATCAACCATGTGTGAAAATAGCTTAATAATGTGAAGCGTCCTGCAGTTTGACTGCTGTGTCCCACCATTTAACATATTAAGAGTCTGAAATGAATTTTCTAATGCTCATAATGCGTGCAGATTTGAGTTATAATACCATTTACGAAACTGCATGAAACATGGATCATGGAACTTTTGAAAATGAACTAGCTTCATTGGAACATGTAAGTAAACTGGGGGAAAGGTGTAAAACATTGTTTAACAACAACAAAAAAAGACTAAAAATGTTTTTTTCGAAAACATACTGTTTTGACAATGGATTTACTAGTCCAAGAAACTTCAAATGCACCTATTACGGTCATCTTTCCGCTCTTTGTTTTCATCTCGCTATTGAAACTTCACGCTTTGCTGTTGGCCGTACCACCCAACCTTAATTGACCTCGCTCTCTCCCTCCTTCCAGCTCTTTCTCCCTCCTCATCTCTGCTCCAGAGGAATTCTGCCGCTGGGCTTTTTAATATTCCCTGTGCTTCAGTGCGGCCCGGCCAAAGCGAGCTGACACTACAGATTAACCACAGACAGAAGGAATGCCGCGGCGCTTTTGTGCCACGTGGAGAGCCGCCAACTAAACGCCTTTGGCCAGGTCGGACTGTAGGAGATCTCCGAAAAGAAGGAGAGCGGGAAGAGAAGAGAGCGAAACAGATAAAGCAAAGGACCGAGTGAGAGAGAGAGAGAGAGAGTGACAGTCGTAAAGTAAAGATGCTGCAGACAGCCCACAGTCGCCCTGGACGGGAGGTGTCAGCCTAATTTGTCAGCTGCTTAATGATGACCTCAAGCTAGCCACAGGAAGATGGCATGGGGAATTTGCTAATAAGCTGCTGGCAAGAGTGAGAACTAATGCCAAAAATTGAATACCGCAATGCAAATCGAAGACAACAACCTTTGACATCTCACTTGTGATTTATCAAAAACATTTTTCTCATTGCAATATATATTCGGAATAATTCCGTTTCGTGAAAAGCAAAGTTCAGTAAGTTAAAAATTCCCTCAGTCCCCTGCCTATCTGCCCTCTCGGAGACAAGGAGGCATCATGGGAAGAGTGTAGAGTGAGACAGCCCATGCAGGGAGGGGCTGGAGACCCAGTGGCGCCAGCAGTATGTCTTCAGACACCTGGCATTTTGTTGGTGGTCAGGGTTACTATGGCAACCCGCCAAGACTTTGCCAGGGCCCCAAAGGCAGTGCTGGACTGCACAGGTGCACACGTCTATTCGTTTTGTAGTTCTGGTTTTGTTTAAAACGCAAAGCTCTTTAAAGTCAAATATTTCACATTTCAATTATCTTAGAAAAAACAAAGGATTTGTGATGCCAAAATTCACTTAGACGTTATTTATCAATACAGATCACAGAATGAAAGATGAAGAATATAGATCAATTAAATATGAGAAATATAATAAAGAAAGAAAATAACAGGAAAAGATAGGGTAAAAAATACTGCAAAAATGAACAATTTGGGTGACTGAAACAATTTGGTGACTGAAAAGTGTAAGTTATTGCATATAAAGACAGGAGGAAATGAAAAGAAGGAAAAGAGAAGTTTGAGAAAGAAACAGGGATTATGAGAGGACAATGAAGAGATAGAAGGAAAGTAATGGAGATATTAGAGAAAATTATAAAGCTGTTCAGTCAACTGTGGTACAAAAAGGATTTTAGGCATATGAGAAAGAAAAGAAAACAAAGTAAAATGAAAGGGAATATGCAGAGAATGAAAAGCTTGCACAAAGGGGCCAGAGAGGGGGAGACCGTACCGAAAACAACTAAACAGTGTCAGATAATTCAGCTGAAACAGTGTTGTCCGTTTTAGAATAATCTTTTTTTTAGTTTACAGTTTAAGTTAGCGTTCATGAGAAACTGAAGCTAATCAAGTTGTAAGAGAATCTATTACACGTAAATAATTGTTAATAAATGCTATGGTGTATAAAATCTAGCTTAGTAAAGGGATATATTTAAAATAGATTTATTTTATACTAAATATTTAGTTTAAATTAACATATTTACTGACATATCGCTCGAGACCTGCTGATATAAAAATTATAATAAACTTCATTTGGAGTACAACTTGTGCACAGTGCACACTCATTAATATTAAGCTTAAAAAGTGTTAATGTCACTATTGATGAGGACTGCATGATCTTTGAATAATATTGGTCTTTATTTAAAGTGTACCTAAAGCATACTTGCGATAGTTCCACTTTAGCACAATCAAATATACTTAAATATATCTTTAGTTGGACCAAGTACAACATTAGTTGTTCCAATTTAACAGACTTTAACCCTTTAACTGTCACCGTTACTTCACCATTAAACAAATAAATCTTATCATGACAAACTATACATCGTTGGAAAGGTCTAAGACTCCTAAATAGATATTTTACCATATTTTTTGTGATAGAAATTATGTAGGAAAAATTATAGATTAATATATGTCAAGAGTGCAATTTAAAAAAAATCTACATCATAACATGAGTTCTGTCACAAAAGACTTTCTTGTTGCCTTTTTCCCTATCACAATTTAGAAATCATAAGAAATTATGTATCAGTTCAAAACTTAAAATCTCAAAATTCATCCTTTGAAAGGCATTTTAAAAATCAGACATTGCATTACCACGGAAAATGTACATCAGAATTGAAGACTGGATTTTTATGTCTGTTTAAAAAATGGGAGTGACAGTTAAAGTGTTAAATATGCCAGTTTAGTACACTAAAAGTACAATTGCAAGGTATTTTATTAAGTACATAAATATGTAAATGTATTTGTAGTATACTTAGCAAACAAATATATTTATTTTTCACTCTGGTACATTCCTCTTATTCTGCTGTACACAAATACATGGACGATATACTGTGTAATCTTCAATGCACATGTATCCTACATCTAAAATATATATATATATATATATTTATTAAACAAATATATGCACTACCGTTAAAGATTTGGGATTTGATGTTTTTGAAAGAACGTTCACCAAAGCTGCATTTATTTGTTTTGAACTGCAGTAAAACCTGTCATATTCTTAAATTGTTATCATTTAAAATAACTGTTTTCTATTTGAATATATTTTAAAATATGTAATTTATATTACGTTTTAAAATACCCATTTTTCTGCCCCTAGCCTTTATAGAAATATCAGACTTGAAAAACACTTTAGTTTCGATTTCTCTATATTTTAAAATGAAACAATATGTTATTTGAACAATTACACCTCCTTGAGCCATTAATGTGGCAATATTTGTTTTTAAATTAATTATATAGAATTCCAAGCACCACTAAACTGCTCATCCCTACAGCCATGTACAGAAAGAAAGTGCTTTTTATTTTGAGGTCAAAAACAGGTTTTTCTACCATTTAAAATACAATAATGTCTTCATAACTATGAAACAGATGATTGAAATGGCATAAAAAACTAAATGCTGAATAAATATGATAAAATATATAATAAAACTAGTGATCCCCTAGAGCTCTGTCGCTGGTGTTACCCTTTAGCAAAAATAGTTTATTTTGAAATAAAAACACACTGATGACATCACTTGACTTCATATGAAGCTTTTAGTTGAAGTCACTGGTGTGACCTACTTTATTGTTAGGGAACTGTACTAGAAAACAAATAGATTAAACTACTTCATTTAGTGAGTATACCATGATTGACAACATATGGTTTGCAGCAGCCATTTTGATAAAATGCATTTTTTTTTTTTCATGAAAATTGTCAGTATCAATAATTGAAGATCAGTATATCAGGAAGGGATGCAACAATACAGTTAGTCCACGGTTAAAGCCATACCTCGGTTTTTAACCACGGTTTTCCGTTCGGTTCTGATAGCTTACTGAAACACTGAAGACGTTCCAGCCAGGAACTTAGTGATGGGAAGTTTGGATCATTTTACCGACTCGGACCTTTGAGTCTCGTTCAGCAAAATGAACTAATCTTTTTTCGAGTCATTTCGTTCTTTTTAGCAAAATATAATTAAAATGTTAAGTGTTACCTCCTTAAAACATCTACTGCTTAAATGTTGATCACACTACAAACAAGACAAAACTATAATGCTGTAAGAAACAGAAAAGATTAATTAATTGTTTGCCTGGGTCTTTAGTCTATGATTAGCTCACCTCACCTCTTATCTGACAAGTTTTCGAGTTTGAGTCATTCGCTCATCACGTGACAGCCCCATAAGATGAATGAACGACTCAAAAAACCCGAAGACTCGAAACAGGTGAACTAATTCCAGTACAGAACCTAATAGGATGTTGCGCATGCGCGACTGAACGAATCACTAGTCATCCGAGATGACTCATTCGTTAAAAATGAATGAATCATTCAAGAACAACCCATCACTACAGGAAATCTCTAATATGAATAAAGGCATCGCTATCGCTGTAACGGAATCAAAACAAGATATAACGTTAAACGTTTTGAATGATGAAATGTAAGGACAATAAACGCTCGTCTGCAATTATATATGGTTTATCTGTGTTCTTCAAGCCATCTCGGGTATTTTCATAATGATTAAGTATATTTGTAAGCCATTGCTAATGGACATACAGTATAGAATATATTGTCTGCCTCATTCTATGATAAGAAGCCACATCAGATCACAAAAGGAAGTTATTTCAAACACTCGACTGATGCTGTGAAGTACAAATAAGTTATAATGTTCTCCTTTTTTGGACAACAAGTTCAGAAAGGCTTATCGTTGTATTTCATTAGAAGGGAAGATGATTTGCAAGTGTTGCTTTTTCAAATATAAACGGGAAGCATTTCCTCATCTCAGCACATGAAATCACGGGCACACACACACAGCAAATTTCGAGAGAAATAAAACAAGGAAATTATTTAAATGCAAAACTGAAAAACCAAGGATTTGTACCGAACGGTTCGATATTATATTGAGTATTGTGACATCCCTAATATCAGGTGTTATGTATGTCACTGGTGTTACTGTGTTTTTTTTCTGTCACATTAAATAAAACATAATCTCCATAATCTCTGACGACATGTGCTGAAAAAAAAAGAGAAATAATATTTCGTAAAAACCTTTAATATTGCCAATGAAGGTAACACCACTGACAAAAAAATGGTACATGTAGTCTTTAAATAACTGCACAAAAAAGATTTTTAAAAAATCATTAAGCTGTCATTTAAATGTATTCATAAAGTCAAAAGGAAATCTAATAATGTGGTCTACGTTTAAATGTTAGAAAAAGAAATACATTTTAAGACATTTCTGTAGAATGACCCATATACAGAAAAATAGAATGTTCAAAATAACAGCATTTATTTTAAATCTTATGTAACCTTATAACTGTCTTTATGTAAATGTCTTCATAATATTACAATAGTTATTAACAACAACCTGACTATAAGTACATATTTATATACAGTGTCCAAGAAAACCAGCAAATACTACACACATACTACACCATAGAATAAAATACTATTTTGTAGCTTTAAGTACATAATGTTTGTCTTTCACTGTGTAGACATTGTAAGCAAATAGATTTACATGTTTGTTCAAATTAGTTGTGCTTGTAACAGGTTTCCATGTCATTTGCAATAAACAGGCTTTGACGTGAAGGAAGATTTTCATAGCCTGACACAAACACTACACACACACACACACACACAACCTTAAGCGCTGTCATTGTCATTATCACCACAGCCATTTCACCTCTAACAAATGCAAACACTTGCCACAGCACTAACAAATGTAATTGTGTTTCATCTCCCTGTGTGTTAATCTGTTTCACCCCTTTACCCCTCTTAGTGTTTCTCCTCTTCTCTTTTAAATATGCTAATCATTTTACTCTTTCAAATGACCATGTTTTATAGAGCTAAATGTCAGGAGAATTCCTAGTTTGTGCAGTAAAATTTCATTCCTTAGTATTTTTATAGCTTGTGTTAATGACACTATGCTATCTGAGAGATATGAATATGGCAAAAGACATTTTTTTCAAAGCTGTTTTTTGTTATAATAAAGGGGAATACTTTCTGTAGCTTAACCACTAGCATCTCAAAGGTCAAGGGTTCAGTTCTCTGGGAAAGCACAGAATTATGAAAATACACTTTCAGTGCACTTTTAGTTGCTTTTGATAGCAATGTTGCACAAAATGGTTGCTTCACAAATCCACCAATCAAATTTCCATCAGAAATGGTAAAAGAGATTACTATTTCTCTCAGCTCTGAAAACTTACACAGCATAAACGGTGTCAGAGATAGGAATTCTGAAACATTGTATGATTCCTGACAACACTACATTTTTTCAAATGTTCTTTTCATGATATTATTCAGTGACAGTGTTCAAATGCCATTCCAAAAGGTGAAAGCATTTCATGCCACAGAGTATAAAATCTGATTAACTTAATGCTTTGTATTTAAAATATATTAAAAAAAATCAATATGTGAATTAGCACAATGGAAAATGGAAAAAAAAAATGAAAATCTACATATTTTGAAATATTTAATAACTGCAATGCAGCTGAAATAACAAAATGAGGCATAACCGCATATGTATTTCAAAAAGCACCAAATTCAGGACTGACTTCACAATCTTTGAGTATATGTGTCCAGCAGTCCTATCCAGTGTATTAAACATATGGCCAGAAATGACTTTGTGTCAAGAGAGCACAGTGACCTCTGACTTCTCCTGAGGCAAGAGCACATAATGTACAGCCCTGCCCACCCACTTCTCTTCCATGATGCATCTGAACCAATGACCCCACATGAGAAATACTGTGTGAATGTACCACATGCACCAGAAAACACAGACAAACAGACAAAAATACTAACAAACTTTTTAAATGTACTTTTACATGTTATGTTCATGACTAAGCATTCAGAATATATCTATTGAGAAACAAACATTAAAAAAACCCCAAGTACTAGTTAGGCCAACCAATTCTGACAACCCCTCAGTATTTGTCATGGCGTTTTGTTTAATCTTTTAATTATTTGTAATATTTTCTTGACTATTTATGTATACCATATTTTTTAGGGTGCTGTAAGACAATTAAAAGCAGCGCAACACTTGCGTAAACCTTTTGAATTACCTCAACAGAACACTTTATTGATCGTTTTGTGACAGTCTGCAGTGTTATAAACTGCAGAACTTATGACTCATGTTTATAGTATTTATCACAGTCATTAAAAAATATTTAGCTTCAAAAATCTTACTAAATTTACTATTTATTCACAATGTCAAGTGGTTCCATGCAGCTGTGTTAAACAGCTTTATTAGTCAGTGAATTCAGATAAAGCAATTTTAATTAAAATAATACAGATGAGTTGGTTTTATTCAAGTAATACCAAGGTATATATAAAATCATTACTATTTAATGTTTTAAGAAAGAAAATGCTGTATTTTATTTGGCTTGTAAATCAATACTTCAGTGTTCTGAAATGTTTAGCTCTCCATATTTATATCTAGTGACCATTGGATGTGTTTTTACAAAGGGTCTATATAATGTGAATCGAACAACAAAATTATTTGATTTTACATAAATATTTCTCAAATGTTGTATTTAGTTAAATACTCTGTTACAACAAATGAATTACAACAAAGTAACAGTTTAACTGAAAGAGGTACTTGTTTAATTTCAGTAAAAGATGAATAAATAAAGCAAAAAACACTAATTTTTTGTGACCACTGCAATTTATGATTAATAATGGGTTTATGACTATCAAAAGCAGAACACATTAACAGAAAATGCATGTCACTGAAGCCCAATATGTTGCTTAAGCATGTTATCTATGAGCTTATGTACATTATGTTTTGTATCTGTTTGTGTGTAGAACAAAAAGTTAATAGAAAATTTATAGTGATTTTATAGTGATTTTTTATATTCTCTCCTGCCATGGTGTCCCTCATTTCCTGCCTCTTTTCCTTTTCCTTCATTCCTTCATCTTCCACACACACACACACACACACACACACCTATTTAAAATGAGACATTTCAAAGACTTCTATTTATATATATATATCTATTTATAAATACTACAACCTAACACTAACCTTAACAGAAAATATGTTTATAATTAAAAAAAAAAAACAACAACTTTATTTTTATATATATTTGTGTAAAGGAGTATCAAACACTCTGGTCATACAATATGAATAAATGCAGAGCAAAGTATATAAGTGAATCTAGACAATCATTTATTTTTTAGAGTTTTAAAGATACAGTTGCATTATACATGTGACTGATCATCTTGTTCACAATGCTATACGCTACTTAAATAACCTGAATCTCTAAGAGATTACACTCTGTCTTAAACTTGGATATTAAATTCTTATAACTATCTGCTACAATAAGTTGTTTTAAAATAGACAAAATATCCCTACAGACTAATAAAACAAAAAACATGAATTTAAAATTTTGTACATGAAAATCGAATTCACTCTAATTTTATACCATTCCATAAAAGCCCCACTCTTCATTTTAACTACTTTTAAACACTAACAATTAAAAAATACAGCTAAGGTCAAAAGTTTACATACACCTTGAAGAATCTGCAAAATGTTAATTATTTTACCAAAATAAGAGGCATCATACAAAATGCATGCTAGTTTAAAAGACGTTTACGTATAGTCCACAAGAGAAAATAATAGTTGAATTTATAAAAAAAAGACCCCGTTCAAAAGTTTACATACAGTTGATTCTGAATACTGTGTTGTTACCTGAATGATCCACAGCTGTTTTTTTGTTTAGTGATAGTTGTTCATGAGTCCTAAGTCATAAGTCTTGAACAGTTCCAACAATCCTTCTTGAACAATCCTTCAGGTCCCACAAATTCTTTGGTTTTTCAGCATTTTTGCGTATTTGAACCCTTTCAAACAATGACTGCGGGATTTTAAAATCCATCTTTTCACACTGAGGACAACTGAAGGACTCAACTATTACTATATACGCAACTATTACAGAATGTTCAAACACTCACTGATGATTCAGAAGGAAAAACAACGCATTAAGAGCTGGGGGCGTAAAATTGTGAACAGAATGAAGACATGTACATTTTTCTTATTTTGCCTAAATATCTTTTTTTTTTATTTAGTACTGCACTTCAGAAGCTACAGAAGATACTTACATGTTTCCCAGAAGACAAAATAAGTTACATTTTAACTTATGTGTTTTCTTCTGAAGCATCTGTGACCGTTTGAAACTTCTGAAATAGTTGCATATGAGTCCCTCAGTTGTCCTCAGTGTAAGAAGATGGATCTCAAAATCATACAGTCATTGCTGGAAAAGGTTCAAATACACAAAAAAAGCCAAATAATTTGTGGGACCTCATTGATTTTTAACAGGCAGTTTAACTGTTCAGGACAAACAAGGGACTCATGAACAACTATCACTAAACCAAAAAACACAGCTGTGGATTATTCAGGTAACAACACAGTATTAAAAATCAAGTGAACGGGGTCATTTTTATAAATGCAACAATTATTTACTCTTGTGGACTATATGTAACAGTCTTTTACGTGAAATATCTTATTCAGGTCAGTACTAAATAAAAAAAATAATATGCATTTTGTATAATCCTTCTATTTTGGTAAAATAGTTAGCAATTCTGCAAGGTGTACGTAAACTTTTGACCTCAAATATATATATTGTATAATGTAGGTGTGTGTGTACTAGTTACTCTCAAAATTCTGGCAAATGCAGGTCTGCATTGTCCCATTTTGTTTAAGCTTTAATCAGCCAACATGCATTAACATCACAAGTCAAATTATAAATATTTGTCCTTTAAGTTACAACACTCTCCCATCTCCCCTAAAGATCTTTGTAGCCCTAAATAATAGTAATAATTTCTTTGCACATATATTTTTTTCTGTATTCTGATGTAGTGTTTCAACCTATGCAATGCATCCTATGTAATGCTGTTCTGAAGTTAGGAACTGAAATTGTAAAGTAAAACTAACTTAAGTGCTTTCTTTTAAATTATTAACCCAAGATAACAGCTCTTCATCTGGCAGCACTGAGCAGACCAGTAACATACAAATATAAACACAAAGAGGTTTTTTTTTAAAAATCTTTTAGGCATCGAGAGTAAGCATTGTGGGGGAAAGAGCCCTATTAGGCCACAGTCAAAACATCAAGATTGAAAGCTGAGACAAACTAAAGCACAGCATTGCCACTATATGGTAAACATCACCCTTGTGACATCTGCAGGATAACGGTGCATTAAGACCTGTTGCTATGGATACAAAAGCAGGTCTACATTACACTTGAGAAATATCCTGATGCATTAACAGCCACAGGTTGCAGGCCACATTTAACCGTTAAACAGGTCAAAAGTTTAACTATTACTGGCCTCGAAATCGAAAGATGTGAGATGCTCTGACCTCTCTGTATTGTATGTAATATGGCCTATACCTTTTCATTTTACACCTACACATACTGCAATAAATATACATCTAGTCAGAATACTTCATTCTGATTGGTCAGTCGCTGTATAATTGACTTTTAGTCCAGGATACACACATCCCTCATCTAACTCTGGTCTGTGTACTCACATAGCAATAATTAAAACTCATATCAATAGCTTAACATGCATTTATTTATTTAGTACGTAGTCAGCCTTTGGTGTCACATGATCATTTAGAAATCATTCTTACATGCTGATTTGGTCCTCAGGAAAGATTTCTTATTAATAATGTTAAAAAAGTTAATTATACCATACACCAGACATATTTAACAGCTTATTTTCGGTGTAAATGTGATATCACTATAGAGACTCATGACTACTGCACTCTTTATCTCTCTTTCTCTCATTGTCTTTCACTCACTCTGTCATGCCATTCAAATTAAACAGGATATGATTCAGTAAACAGTCATATTATTGTCCCGAGAAACGGCAAGTGACTCCATGAGCCATCTATGAGTTTTTGCCTCATATATTTGCCTCCTATTTGAAATATTCAAACAGCTTACAATCAATGTATCAGATATTTAACATATTCAAATTATGATTCAAATAAACAGCGCACATGACTAAATTCTTTTCTCTGGTGTGATACTTCTCTGTGGTTCATTTTAAAACTTTTCAGAAGAAACACCCTGCACTATTGTGGTATTGCTATGGAAATTTCCTCGGAAAGAAACGCACATTGAAGGGACACAGACCTACGTGTGGAGAGGATTAGAAACAGCGCCGACTGCGAACAAGTCCTGGATAAAAAGCCACTCAGCCATGATAAGCTTAACATTGAATTATGAGGGCTGGCAAAACTCAGGACCATCCAGTCCCCTATACACTCATTCTCAGCAGAGATACTGAAAGAGCATGACTACAAGAAGGTTGTGGTGAGGGTTTTATATAAGGGAATGAAGTCACTAAGGAGTTCATTAACATTTTCATGGCTTTTATTGGCAGTAAATGTATGTATTTCATAAGGAATCAAGGGCACAAATGAGATACAAAGACAAAAACATGAAAAAACAGTAAAAACTTTACTTTCAGAAGAAGAGCGGAAAGCTTAGTTGTACATTTGACATTTATGCATTTTCAGACACTTACTGTTGTATCAGTTCATATGTGATGTGATCTAGGAAAACCCAACGTTTTTTAGGTTTTGATACCATATGAAAGCTAGGTTCAAGCCCTTTCAAAAAAGCTTGAACGTAACAAAACTGGCTATTCTTAGGTTGGCTGATAGCGATGATTTTGAATGGAATTTTGAGAAAAAAGTGAGACGGGGTTCACTTCACGGGTTTAACGAGAGCTGTCTGTCAGAGCGCTATATTGCATCATTACGCAAACAGACAAACGTTACCCTGAAGAGGACAGTTTTCCATTGTTTATCATGGGCATAGTCTCTGAACTTTTGATCACCCCTTGTATGTTTAGATAGCAGGAATAGTGTACTTTGTAGTTTATATTTAGAAAAGCGAGCACAGCGCACTGTGCAGATAACAGACCGTCATTGGATTCCTCTTTAGTAGCTTCATCATCCGATCCTTTATCTCTGGATGTGAAACAGTCCATTATAACATTGTTTAGGGCACTGACATCACCAAGATTGAGCAGACTGAGACGAGTAAGACCGTTTAAATGAGCACTAAATAAAAACTTTGTGTGCCGTAGTTTACACAGGACTGGCGGGGAATGTGCACTGATGCACCTTTAGTAAATATGTTACATGGTTTATTTTGATAGGGTAACTGTTTTTGTGGTGTTAAGAGAAAGCACCTCCGCAGCACGTTCTTAACATAAGAGAAAGACAGTCATTTCTTCTTGCTGTAATAAATCGCTATTTTTCTGCACTACACAAGTGATTTTGCCAAGATATTTTCATGGACAGAGGTGGGTAGAGTACCCAAAATCTGTACTCAACTAAAAGTACAAGTACTTATGGAAATATTTACTCAAGTAAGAGTAAAAGTAACAATCTTAATAGTCACTTGAGTAAGAGTAAAAAAGTATCCGCTGGAAAAACTACTCAAGTAGCTAGTTACTAGTTACTTCTGATCTGATTGATATGAAGCAAAAACCCTGTTTGGAAACTATTTGGAAAGCTTCCACACACCTCTCCTTGAAAGTCTCTTTGTTCTGCTTATATAAAACATACGCTGAAGTAAAGCAGCCTATCTCAGTCCTGTGATGGGCACATTAACATCACATAAACTGTCATTTTCAATAAAATTTCAAACACACCCAGACGTTTTTCTAACTGTTAACTCTGTCTTTATTTCTCACAAAATTTGTCAGCATCTGCATTTAAACAAGCTAACAGAGAACAACAGAGAAAGTGTGTGTGCAAAGTATGTGTTTGTTATTATGTTTGCGTATGAACTATAATATGTATATATTGTGTGATTAATGGTGCGAATGAATAATGTGCTGGGCTAAGCAGCTCTTTCTTTTCCTTTAAAAACATTTATTTACTTTATTCTTGCATTTACATGCAATTTACATGCATGCAAGTACATGCATTCATTAGATGGGAATAAATTAAAATGCAATGCCGTTTTTATTTTGTACATGTTCTGCACTTTAGGTGAGGTGTCACAAAAAAAACCTTTAGTTAATTGTACGAATTTGTGTATAACGTCACAGTATGCACTTCAATTTATTTAGACTTGTGGAAAATGGATATGAAACATGCAGACGTTCAGAATGAACGTTTTTTTACGAACGTGTGTTGTTTGTAAGGTTCAGAAAATATTTGTCATTGCTTGCACAAGTGTGTATATGAGGAAAAACATTCGGACAGTGTGTGAAATATGGTATTATAAGGTCAAAGTGCCCATAGTTACCAATTTACCATTAATAGGGTTCAAATAGGCATCATATTGACACTTACCGCTACGTGTTTTTCAGGTAGGAGCTGGAATTTTTGTGCGCTGCGATGTTACTTTGTTTTGGTGCACACAGCCTGCATCGCATTATGAAACTATTCTTTTTGACATCTTGAAGTGAAAACATAGACTCGATTTGAGGCCACGGGTGATCTGCCCCCGATAACTCACACATGTCATCCTCTGCTTCAGCCATCATCTTTCTAAAGGCGCGCTGAACTTCTTTGACTTAAGTGGGAGATGCGTAGCAGACTCTCGCGAAGCAGCCTCTCAAACGTCTCGCGAGACTTGAGATCAAGTCACATAAACGAATTATTTTAGATATCTAATATTTATTACAATTTTGTCAGTAACGGAGGAACGCTATCAAATGTAGCGAAGTAAAAGTAAAGTTTTTTCACTAAAAATTTACTTGAGTAAGAGTAAAAGTACCTATCTTTAAATATACTCTAAAAGTACTAGTCACCCCAAAAATTTACTCAGGTAAATGTAACGAAGTAAATGTAATTCGTTACTACCCACCTCTGTTCATGGATGATAGACAAGATGCTATAGAATAATAATTTAATGAAAACCTAATTTTGACCAAAAAAAAAATTGACATTCAACCTGTTTTTTTTTAATTTCCTGAAAACATCTCAGCATGACATCTGAGGGGTTTTCTAAGATTGCATCACATACATTCCCTGGGAATCTAACACAGGGTTTGATCTAAAGCTCCAAATAATTTGGTTCCAAAATCTGAAATTGTTTAAATAGCACGTCTAGGTGGGGTGTAAAAATATGTAAACGAATAGAAGTAAGCATTTTGTGAATTAATCTCTTAAATTTAGCTCTTGTGCCATGTTGCTATATAAATAAACAAATATATTATGAAGTTTTTGGATCTCTAGATTCATTTGATTTGAGCTTTGTCCTGTGTGATCAGCCTCACGGCTGTCATTAGAAGCTGTAGGCAATCACACTCTATTACATTCATTTCCAATGGATTTGACATTATGTAAATATAATGAATAAAATCAGTGCGCTTGTTTGTAGCTCATAAACATTTTATCAGCAATCGAGTCACAATTAAACTTAAAACACTTAACGATGCATGCATGATGGAGCACATTAGAAAGGAGCGCAATCATATGTAGTGAAATTTTTATATATTCTGTACACTGCCATTCAAAAGTCTGGGATCAGTAAGATTTTTTATGTTTTTTTTAAAGAAGTTTCTTATGCTTTTTATGCTTAACTGTGAAATATTATTACATCAAATAAAGTTTTTCTATTTTCATATACATTAAAATCTCATTTATTCCTGTGATCAAAAGCAGCATCCAGTCTTCAGTGTCACATGATCCTTCAGAAATCACTCTAATATGCTAATATTAATTATGAGTGCTGAAAACAATAATTTTTTGTAACCTGTGATACGTTTTTTTTTTTCGTGATATGATTGTTTGATGAATAAAATGTGAGAAAGAACAGCATTTGTTTAAAACAGAAGTCTTTTCTAACAATATACCGTTCAAAATCTGTGGTCAGTATTTTTTTATTTTTTTTTTAAAGAAATGGATACTTTTATTCAGCAAGGAATTGATAAAAAGTGATAGCAAAGACTTATAATGTTAGAAAAGATTTCTATTTTGAATAAACGCTGTTCTTTTTAACTTTTTACACATCAAAGGATCCTGAAAAAAGTATTACAGGCTCCAAAAAAATATTTGGCAGCACAGCTGTTGCCAACATTGGTAATTCTAATAATAAATCATTATATTAAAACAAAAACCATTATGTTATATTATAATAACATTTCGCAATATTACAGTTTTTTTACTGTTATTTTTGATCAAATAAATGCAGTCTTAATGAGCATAACAGGTTTCTTTATCATTACAAGTGTTACTGATCACAAAGTTTTGAACGGCAGTGCATATATGTTTGTTTTCAGACTTCACATTTACCTTGAATTTCTTTTAAGAACACTGAATGCAATGAGATTTTAAATAATGAGTCCCTTACATTTACAGAAAAAAGGACAGTAACGTTAATATGTTCAGAAAACCTCTGCCCAGTTAAAACTTATTTTGTACCTTTGCTTCTATTATCTATAATTTATGATTTTTCATTTGTGTTCCTTTTTTATCATGTTAAAAGTGCTGTTTATAACATTTGTATTTTGGCACACAATGTAAAGCATACAACTATACATTTTAAAATATTCTTTAATAAATTAGCCCTGTGTGTAATTTTAATTAGGTATTTTAGCTCAAATGTTTATTTAGTATTTAAAAAAGGCTTTTTTTAAGTTAAGGCAAACTGTTTTTGTTAACAAATAGAAGAGTGTTCTTGTGGAAACCTCGTGAAACCATGATCCCAAAACCACAATACGTACCGAACCGTGAGAAACTTGAACCGTTACACCCCTAATGTCAAGCCATCATTATCTAAAAATTCACCCTACATTCACTCAACTTTAGAATTTTAAGTAACTTACTGAGTAACTCCTATTAATAACCCTTCCAAAGGGAACCTTAAGAAATAAGACTGAAGTTGGAAGCTGAATGACAAGATTAACCACAAGTTAACCACATGAGTCTGCTGGGAAACATATATAATGGGTTTGAGAAAAACACTTCCTTTAGAGGACGGGAAGAAAAGTTTCATCCATGTTCTGCACAGACATGTCTAATTCTCTGAAAAATGTAAGAGATTAAAATGAGATTGAGAGAATCCTATGGTGTGACATCTTGGGTTTAAGAAGCTAAAAGGTGATAAGGAGTGATAGAGGTATACGGTTGGGAACAAAGAATCGCTTAAACAGTATAACAGAATCAAGTGATTTTCATGACATTCAATTTTGTTAATAGTTCTCAAACGTGCAACCTTCCACAGATACAAAAATACCCATTGAAATCTTCCTTGCACTTTCATTCAGCACAAAAAAATACACTGAAGTTTGATTTGCAAGAAAATGATTCGGTAACACTATAGGGACCAATTCTCACCATTAACTAGTTGCTTATTAGCATGAATATTACTAGCAAAATGGCTGTTTATTAGATCTTATAAAGCACACATTTTACATGACCATATTCTATATCTTTAATCCTACCCAATACCTAAACCTAACAACTACCTAACTATTGATGAGCAGTAATTAAGCGTTTACTGAGGCAAAAGTCGTAGTTAACAGTAAGAACTGGACCTTAAAATTAAGGGTGACCAATAGGGGCGTAACGGTACACAGATGCCACGGTTCAATACGTTTTTGATATAACAGGAAAAACAAAATCTACTATGCTTGCTATGCTAAGTTTCTTTTCATTTATTTTGAACAGACTGTAGTACACATTACAATTTTTCTCCACCTAGATGTGAAAATACTAAATATTATATAAAATCATAATGTTATATGTTATATATATAATGGTGTATATATATACACAAAACCAGTCTTATGTTGCACAGGTATATTTGTAACAATAGCCAAAAATACATTGGATGGGTTAAATTTATTGATTTTTCTTTTATGCCAAAAGCCAAAAATCATTAAAAGATCATGTTCCATGAAGATATTTTGTAAATTTCCTACCATAAATATATCAAAACTTAATTTTTAATTAGTAATATGCATTGCTAAAGGCGATTTTCTCAATATTTAGATTTTTTTGCACCATCAGATTCCAGATTTTCAAATAGATGTATCTCGGCCAAATATTGTCTAACAAACCATACATCAATGGGAAGCTTATTTATTAAGCTTTCAGACAATGTATAAATCTCAATTTCGAGAAATTTACACTTATGACTGGTGGTTTGTGGTTCAGGGTCACATATATGCTGAGTTTCAGCATAGTTTTAGTTCATTTGTGTGACAGAAAGGAAACTCAAAAGGCAGAAAGTGACATCCTATTTGTTTTCTTTAATTTACAGAAGACCACACACAAAACATCAGTTCCAGGCTTTCGCCATTGCTAACTTGACAGCGCATTTGGTACTTTATCAAAATAAAATACAGTGAACCAAACGCGCCCGCCTCATTGTTTTAATGTTGGAATGCGACTGAAGTACAAAGTCTATAATTTACATACTAAATAATAGTTTAGCATTTAGATACATCGCAAATATGGAAATACTATGGAATATTTGGATTTGTGCCGAATGAGATAGGTAGGATACATGAGCACAAAGCTCCATTTCGTAAGCAGTTGAATACGCAAGCCTTTAAAGTAACGTTATACTCCTTTGTCAGTGAGAGACGCGCTAAGACGCGCTCTTCTGCTGGTGGTTATAAAACAGCGTTGCATTACTGCGGGCGCCCCCTTCTGGATTGAGGGTGAATTGCCTGCATTCGTTGTAAGGCCTCATGCACTGAACCGAGATGGCCATACTAGAGCTGTAATCGGGCCTTAAAAGTTAGGCCCGACAGTGCCCGAGCCCGACAAGTACATTTTGATTGACAGCTTTTAAAAACCCGAACCTGTTTACAGCCCGACATTATTCAAATGTGCGCAAGCACACAGCTCTTTTGCCTTTTGTCAAGAACGAGTCATTTATACATGTTTTAACATCATTTATTCATGACTAACTAAGGCTATAGGCCACTTGGAAGTTGGAACGACGAAATAAAATAAGTCCTCTGTAACATCGTAACATCTTAGCACTCTTAATTAAATTAAGATAAATTCTAAATTAAGATGGGTATTTGGCAATAACGAAATTAAGATAAAGGCTCCGTGGGATTTGCTTCGCTACTTCTCTCAACAATCCGGCCTCAACGCGTCGGTGAATAGCAGATGAAATTTAATAAAAGAATAATGCCAACATTAGCCTATATACATGTCTACATTATGCATTTAAGACTCAGTTAATATTTAGTTATAATTTGAAAAACCTTTACTCACCAAGATTAAGCTACATGTTTTTGTGAAGTAAAAAAAAAATTGAATCCACGGTAGATGGCTTTAGCGCGGTCCTGCGCTCACTGATGGTGCGTCTAGCAGCACTGAACACCCTTTCACTGCTGCTGCTACTGGCCGGGATGCATAGTACTGATCTGGCTAATTTTGTAAGTTTTGTAAATTTTGCCAAAACGTAATCGCCAGAGGCAAGCCTCCATTTCACCTCCTCAACATCCATTTTCGCATCTTTCTCGCGCTAATCGAAACGCATCACATGGCCGCTCATTTACCGCGCAAGCCCGTGCCCGGCCCGAGCCCCTGTAAAATGATATAAATTAAGCCCGAACCCGACCGAACCCATCGGGTCCTGTCGGGTTCGGGCGAAGATCTTCAGCTTTAGGCCATACTGTGACGGTTCGGTACGAATACATGTACCGTTACACCCCTAGTGACCAATGATTTTTATCATCCGGCTTGTTTTAGTGAATCAGAAACATACAGTGCATCCAGTAAAGTTTGATTCTAAAATAAATGACTTATATGATCTAGTTCTTTTTAATTAATCAAAAATAGTGCCACCAGTAAAATCCAAATCTCAAGTAAATGACTGATATGATCCAGTTCTTTTTAGCAAATCAAAAACTTACAGCGCAATTGTTTAAGTCTGATTCGCAAATAAATTACTCATATGATCCAGTTCTTTTTAGTGTGACACAGAAGTCTGATTCTCAAGCAAATGACTCATATGATCCAATTCTTTCTAATGAATCAAAAAGAGGGCCACCAGTAATGTCCAAATCTTAAGTAAATGACTCGTATGATATGGTTCTTTTTAGTGAATCAGAAACAAACAGTGCAATAATTGAAGTATGATTCTTAAGCAAATGACTCATATGATCCAGTTCTTTTTAATTAATCAAAAATAGTGCCACCAGTAAACTCCAAATCTCAAGTAAATGACTCATATGATATGGTTCTTTTTAGTGAATCAGAAACATACAGTGCAATCACTAAAGTCTGACTCTCAAGTAAATGACTCATATGATTCAGCTCATTTTAGCAAATCAAGAACATACAGTGCGATCACTGAAGTCTGATTCGTAAGTAAATGACTCATATGATCCAGTTTTTTTAATGAACTAAAAATAGTGCCACCAGTAAAGTCCAAATCTCAAGTATATGACCCTTATAATATGGTTCTTTTTAGTGAATCAGAAACATACAGTGATACATACAAGGTGACCACTGAAGTCTGACTCTCACGTAAATTACTCATATGATCCAGTTCTTCTTAATGAATCAATAACATACAGTGCAATCATTGAAGTCTGACTCTCACGTAAATGACTCATACGATCCAGTTCTTTTTAATGAAGCAAAATGAGTGCCACCAATAAAGTCCAAATCTCAAATAAATGACTCATATGATATGGTTCTTTTTAGTGAATCAGAAATATAGAGTGCAATTACTGAAGTCTGATTCTCAAGTAAATGACTCACATGATCCAGTTATTTTTAAAAACATACAGCGCAGTCATAGAGGTCTGAATCATATGATCAAGTTTTTTTTAATGAATCAAAAAGAGTGCCACTAGTAAAGACCAAATCTCAAGTAAATGACACATATACAATAATATGGTTCTTTTTAGTGAATCAGAAATGTATAGTGTGACCACTGAAGTATGATTCTCATGGAACTGTTGGGAAACAATGGCCGTTTCTCAATATGCGTTCTTATGCGATCTTGCGTCCTTGTGCTCTCGCTCTACGTCATCATAAACCGTCGAAGTTCAATTCCAATACTCAAGAACGCAAGTGCAGAGGACACATGAAAGTGCCCGGATGTGTTCTTGAAATCAAGGATGCATCAAATGCAGACTTGAGAGAACCGAACCGCTAGAAATCCCAGAAGATGCTGCGGGTGGACGGCGTACAGAAGCCTGTAGGCTTGAAACTACTCGTTCTCGCTGGATTCCCGCTGCAAGTGCGCAAACACATCACGGCCTTTTGTTTTGCATAATTTTAATGAAGTGAGAAAGGTGGTGCTTTTTATTGGCAAATATGTAACATTATACACTTTATAATCATTTTCACAAATGCATGTGGTAAAAAGCTATAAAATTGGAAAATACTGTCTATAATAAAATGAAATAAATGTTTTTAAAGCATTGTGGCATTTGTTTGTGATATTATTGTGCATTGCGTGCTGCTGCTGTCTCTCTCCTTATAACCTTCTGGAACTGTCAGTTGAGCAGCAAGAACACAGTGCATCTCAATTCTCACAAATTGTGTCCTCGCGTCCTTCCGAGTTTGTTCTTTCAAAGAAGCCTGGCAGGCCCGGTCTCCATGAGAACACAAGTCCGTTCTTTGCGTTCTTGGAATTGAGAAACAGCCATTGTGTAAAGACAAAAAAACCAAGATATCCCATAATTTCCATTGACTGCAGGTGCACCTCGTCAGAGCAAGAACATCGACACGGCCTCTCAATGCAAAGACATCAGCATTACTAGAGCCTAGCATCAGGCCATATGCTGACAGATCAGCAATCCTCAGAGTTCGGCCTCCATCCCTCAGTGCTTCCTGGGCAGGTTTTTTCCCTTTTTTCTGTAGTTAATAAGCTTAAATTTGTCAGGTGCTCAAGTCTGTCTCCTGGGCTGGCCCACACTAATCCTTTCTTTGATGATACATTGAACCGCTGAGGGGGAGGGGAGCGAGAGGTCTTCTAAAGGGCCGCAGGAAGTCTTACAGTGCACCGGTCCTCGGGGACGTCCAAAGAAGGAAAAGGGGACGGACGATAAGACGAATATCGGGGACCTCTTTTACATGCTTTAGCAGGAATACGACGAGCTGTCCGATCCATCTGTTGCACATGCATGGATACACAAGCTTCCATCTTTAGATAAAAACTTGCAATGCTGTAATGTAAACACATTTGCATCCCAAACGTTTCAATACGGCGTCATACACAGATGCTGACAGCTAACAGACGTACAGATTTTGAAGTGCGAGTGGAACAGACTCAATCAATACTGTTTCTACCGAGAGCAGCTGTTGGCTGGGATCTTCAGTAGCACACTGCTGTCGCTATGGTGACACCACCAGCTTCAACAGCTGCACAGAGACAGTGTGTGTGTGAGAGTGTGTGCACATGTTTGTCTGTGTGTTGATGATTAATCTGTGTCCACCACTTATCGCCCCACTATAAGTGCTAAGGCCATGGGCACCATATACTGCTGCCCCTGAACATGTGATCTGTACAGACAAATGGAAAAGAGGCCACAGCATTCACTTTATAAATGATCGGCACCTTGATAGTGGAGACTTATGCATTATTTCACCGTACTTCATGACGCAAATGAAAAATACACGCTTGTTTTGTGTGTTGTGTGTCATGAGTAGAAAATAGTTTCGTAGAATTCAATTAGGTTTGAAGTATCAGTCAAAGCATCAAGGATATTATTCATATACTCAAGTTTGAAATGATTTTTACAAGGACGCTAAATGAGATTTATTTAAACCATTCATTTATAGACGCACTGTTACAAACAGCCATCAGAGTTGAGTTTTTATTTTTATATTTATTTATTATATTTTTATATACTACCAGTCAAACGTAAGATTTCTAATGTTTTTTTAAAGAAATCTCTTCTGCTCAGCAAGCCTGCATTTATTTGATCCAAAGGACAGCAAAAACAGTCAAATTTTGAAATATTTTTACTATTTAAAATAACTGTTTTCTAATTGAATATATTTTGAAATGTAATTTATTCCTGTGATTTCAAAGCTGAAGTTTTAGCATCATTACTCCAGTCACGTGATCATTCAGAAATCATTTTAATATTCTGATTTGCTGCTTGAAAAATATATATATTATATTATAATAATATATATATATATATATATATATATATATATATATATATTAATAAAAAAAAATATATATATATATATATATTATAATTATTATTATTATTATTATTATGTTGAAAACAGATTTTGTTTTCAGGTTTCTTTGATGAATAGAAAGGTCAGAAGAACAGCATTTATCAAAAATCTTTTGTAACATAAATGTCTTTATCATCACTTTTGATCAAGTTTAAGCATCCTTGCTAAATAAAAGTATTAATTTCTATAATTTCATTCCAAAATATTTTCAAAATATACTGACTCCAAGCTTTTGAATGGTACAGTGTATATTGTTACAAAAGCTTTTTATTTCAGAGAAAATGCTGACCTTTAGATCTTTCCATTCATCAAATAATCCTGTAAAAAAAATGTAGATTTGATCACAGAAATAAATTACATTTTAAAATATGTTCAAATAGAGAGCAGTTATTTCAAATAGTACAAATATTTCACAATATTACTGCTTTTACTGTACTTTGGATCAAATAAACGCAGGCTTGGTGAGCAGAAGAGACTTTTTAAAAACATTAAAAATCCTACTGTTAAAAACTTTTGACTGGTCGTGTATAATTTCTGAGAAATTATATTTTTTTTATTAATTTAAATAATTAAAACGTTTATATGATTTATTCTGTTATTATATATATATATATATATATATTATAACATATACATACAAATACAATACAGAACTGGGTTTCTCAGATGAACCTGTTAATTATAATAATATAAAGGATGCAGAGGAGGACAGACGAATATGAAAGAACACAGGGAATCTGCTGCGAGTGTATGAGAAAGAGAATGAGGCAAAGTGAGAGGGAGGGTTTCGCCTCACATTCCACTGTCATTTGCCCCCTTGGAAAAAAAAAATAAAGGACAAAAAATACAGCACGAACAGAGCTCCTGTCTGGTTACTATAGCAACCGAAAGGCTATTATCGTACCTTGCCATTCATTATGAAAGGGCTTTAGTTGACAGAGAGAGGGTTGGGAAGGGGGGAGATAGAGGCAGAAAGAGAGAGAGAGAAGGATGGAATATTCTCAGTGCTTGTGGCTGGGAAATGGAGTGAGAGGCAGGAGGGTTGATACGGAGGACAGACGTAAAATATACATAAGTAGGAAAAAGAAAAACAGAGAAGATAAACAGATACACATTTAAAATATGAAACCAAACATCCTTCAGAAGAATGAAATATAAATAGCTCTGTAGAGAGACAGAATGATGATTTCTAGGCCCACATTTACACAGCAATATGTTTATATAAATGGCACGCCTGTCTTTTACTAATCTGTGCACATTTCCTAAATACTTTGGCTAATATGAATAATAATTATGATAGCAAGAACACTAACGGAGTATTTCAGATCAATTTACCACATTTGGTAACATTTTATTTTAAGGTATTCTTGTTACACGTTACATGTACTTACTGCTATAATAACAATTAATGATGCATAACTACACTACCAGTCAAAAGTTTTTGAACAGTAAGATTTTAATGCTTTTTAAAGAAGTTTCCTCTGCTCACCAAGCCTGCATTTATTTGATCCGAAGTACAGCAAATTTTTGAAATATTTTTAACTTTTTTTTAAATATATTTTTAAATGCAATCTATTCCTGTGATCAAAGCTACATTTTTAGCATCATTACTCCAGTCTTCAGTGTCACATGATCCTTCAGAAGAATTTTTTTTATTATTATTATTATCAATATTTTAAAAATTTGAGTACCTTTTTTAGGATTCTTTGATGAATAGAAAGACCCAGAGATCAGCATTTATCTAAAATAAAAAGCTTTTGTAAAATTATACACTATACCATTCAAAAGCTTGAAATCAGAAATTATAGAAAAAAAATTCTGAGCTGTTTTCAACAATAATAAAATAAATGGTGTTTGATCAGCAAATTAGAATATTAGAATGATTTCTGAAAAATCATGTGACAGGAGTAATGATGCTAAAAATTCAGCTTTGAAATCACAAGAATAAATTTCAAATAGAAAACAAAATTTTAAATAGTAAAAATATTTCTATATTTTACTGTTTTGTTGTACTTTGGATCAAATAAATGCAGTTTTGGTGAGAAGAAGAGACTTCTTCAAAAAAAAAAAACATTAAAAATCTCACTGTTCAAAAACATTTGACTGGTAGTATACATGCAGGTAACCCTAAGCCAAACCCTAATCCTAACCATATAGTAAAAAAATTTAGTTAATTAATATTACTCCGTACTTAAATGTACAATTATACTGTTACAAGGACATCTTAAAATAAAGTGTAACCCCACATTTTACCATGTCTCAGTGTATTTACTCATGAAAAATGACAGAAGGATAAACAGAGAAATGCAAAGCACAGTTAAGGTGTGCTTGACACACTCGCATGTACATACAGTATACACACACTTAAAGGGGGCGTTTATCTGGTGCTTGTGCCTGCCTCTGACTGTGAATGCTGACTCCACTCCGCTCTGTTTTCTGTTATAGGAAAGTAGGCTGAAAGCCATCTGAGGACAGAGAGAGAGAAAGAGGGAGGGAAAGAGAGAGGGCACATGCAAGAGCCAGAGATTGAAAACAAGAGAATGAATGAATGCGAAAAATTTAAATACACTGTATGTGATTAATCCGCCTCAAATGTAGCACACTGACATAAATACATTCTCCTTCCGGACCTCATACATGCACAGAATCCGAGCAATTCTGCGGCCGTGACTGTGGCCGACTGCTCTGTTGGTCCATTGTGCTGGATTTAGAGAAATCAGCTGGACTGAGGGGGGTGAGCTGCAGTCGGGCATGTCTGGAAAAAAACTGCTATTTACTCACATTCCTGCTGCTTCCCTTTTTAAATGACAAATGGGATTCAACATTGAGCTATTATGCTTTCTCTCTGCTCTTTCTTGATTGGTTCCTTCTTACAGTACATGTCTTTGCTGCATGTTCATCATCTGACAACTGTAATACACCATTAGTATGTGTTTGTTTTTCTGTTTGTGTGGAAGGATTCAGATGGACAGACTATAGAGAAATATGTAGGATGCTTTATGCCAGCCTTGAACATATGGCCATGTGGGACAACGTCTGTGAGAAAGGGACAACGGTGTCTTCTTACTGCAAAACACACAGACATGCACACATGGCAAGACAAAACAAGAACATCATGTTTGAAAAAAGAAATTGGAGGAAAAAGTTTTTAACTAACGATTTTTCCAAACATATAGAGATAGACTGACATCTCACGCCTTTTGGTATAAAAATGTCTTCAGATAAAAGCCTCAATGGATCGATGCTTCATACTGGCTTGCAGGCTTGTTTTACTCTATACAAGCACTCATAATATATCTGTATCAAGTCAATTTAATATTTCTGACCAGGGCAAAACGACAAATTTATATTAACTACAGAAATGTATATAATTATATCCAGTGTATAATCTATTCTTGACTTTTAAGCCTGGGAAATAACACTCTTTTATATTTCCAGGTTTTCAATGACCATGTGAACCTTTAAAAAAAAAAAAAAATACACAAAAGATAAAAAAGATCCGATTAAACCGAACGGCGGTCAAAAACATAGCTTTTCGGAATGCATTCGAGCGTGACTTTCGGACATTTTAACTTTGTGCTATACATTGATACGCTACGCTCTTGAGCTGATTAGTCCTCATAATCATATTGCGGGTGAAGTGAGTATATTTGTGTGTGTGAGACTGCTCAGGGTACTTTGGTACTGCGGTAAAATCTGGGCGTTCCTGGGGCGTGTGCTGGCACTGCAGACCAACTACCATGATTCTGACAGCGAGGGAGAGGAACGGGGTGTGTGTGTGGGAGGAACGGCATGTGTGCGGATATTATCAGTAGAGTGACAACTTAAGAAACCTGTAACTTCAGCAGCATTCCTCTACTGCACTACTGCATACGGACAAGGATGCTGAGAAACACAAGGGGCGAATTTTCCATGCCAAACCCCCACGGTGACTAAAGCAAATACCTTCCATCATAACCGTCCTGCATTTTCACACTGACCTTGCACCAGTTTCACACACACACACACACACGCATACTTGACGAAGTGGGCTGGCGTGGTGGGTGAGGTGTGGTGCCAGAGGAAGACGAGGGCACCAGAACAATAGTCTTCATCCAGCACTGTGGCACACTGCAGAGGAGAGGAGGGGTGCCCGCATGCCCTCGCCGAAGCTAAACACCACAATACACACAACATGCCATTACGAACACTGAGAGTGAATTCTAAACCACTTGCAATTCTGAGGGTTACTATAACAATCCATAATAGGAGAAAACAGTATGCTGTCTTAAATTTATAAGCTTTACAGACCAATAAATGAGCTTTGACCAATCAAAGCATGTGTTTGCATAACTGTCGTATTTTGATATTCGTTTAATTGCTGTATTATAAAACGTCCAACTGATTTAGATTCAGAATGAAATTTCTGCTTAAAAGCATTGAAAGTGCAACATTAGCGATATGTAGTAAGTATTAAATATGAACTAATTTGGCATGGCTTTAATAAAATATTTCCGTGGATACATACACAGAGATTGTTTATATATAAAATTAGCTCAGTACATAAGATTATGTGTACATCCAGGAAGAACATTATTAGTCTCTTCTAAACATCAAATCATCTAAAACAAACATGTGTCCATTCATTTTTATTGCCAAATTGCCTTGGCAATCACTGGCATTACATTAAACTAATATTACCACCTTTCTAAAAAAAAAAAATAATAATAATATTTCCACCATAAAGACGATGTTTCAAATGAAAGGGGTTATTAAAAGCCCATATTATCTGAGAAACCCAATACACATCTACTATATCAGTGCACTGTATTCTCTCTCTTTGCCTCTTGTGACCCGATGCACTTACATAGACTATATGCTCTACAGTGTAATAAGATACTGAAACATTCATCTAAGAACAAACCACACAGCACATACACATACATAAACACATATTCAAACACAAAACATTTAAAGCACGAATGTGCTGAATACTCAAATACACTATATATGATCTATCTATTTAGTTAATAAACAAAAAGCATCGCTTTAGCTGTATATCAAGCACCAGGGAGGATTTTAATAGAAGTGCAACAATACAAGCAAAGTATTCCAGTTATAGTTCAAATTGAGTTTAATGAGCCACTTAATGATGTCAAGGAATGACTTGTTCATTCTGCTGATTGCAACTCCCTCTAAATGACCTTTTTAGCGCTTAATATGGCAACCAGTCTTTGAAAACAAACACATCGTTCTGCATCGCTCTGCACTGACTGACAAATAAGAAAGTGTGAAACCGAAAGCAACTTTATAGACAAATGTAAGGTGAATTCGATCATAATCCCCACCAGATAAAAATTCCAGATAAAAATCTAGTCTGCGGGACTCGTGGTGGAAACAGCGTAGCCTCTGTTTGACTCTGCACATCAAGCACTGTTGAAGAGTGAAGGAGATGAGCAAGATTTGGAGCACTACCAGAGAGACGGCTGGCTGTCTCACTCACGATGTCTGCTGTGTACAGACACACAATGCGCTTCTGCTGCAGCCACTCTCAAGGTATCTGTCTGTTTCATGCCATTAACATCCTGCGGGCATCACATACGTCGCTGTAAACAGTCGTCAGCTATATTAACACTACGTCGGTCAACAAGTCGCAGTTTTTAGCCCCTGCACGCATTCTTAGGGAAAATATAGCCTATGGTCAAAAATAACAAGAAAACACATGCGCTTATTTTTAATGTCGATGAAGGTTTGTATGAGGTCAAACACAAGTGTACCGAGCTATCGATGTCACGCTCTCAACAGTACTTTGTGCTGCTCTCAAATTGGTTGGTAACACACATGCATGCATGCATGAACGAGCCGGACGTGTCCATCTACGAGGACTTCCTGTGAGGAGAGAAGAATTCGGATTTTAAAAAACGCACTGCACACGCAAATATGGGTGCGGAACGAGGGCGTAACAGATGCTGTGGCACAGACATGCACGCACACAGCCATTTCAGTGTCCTGACTCACAGTCTAAACATACGCTTTGTTTGGGCCAAACCCTCGCTGGCCCAACGTCACCCCAACCTAAAAACCCAGATCTCTCACTCTCTCTTTCTTCGTCTTGCATCCTCCTTTCAACTCTCGGATCCACAGGCCCACACTGCGCCACCTTCCCCTCCTGCGCTCTCTTCCTGTCCGTCCTTCCTTCCCCACTCAATCAGCTTGAACGATCTCTCTCGCCGTCCTCTCCTCCGATTCTTCCTGGATGGGGGCGGACGACTGAGTGCCTCTCACAGCTCCCGAGAACCCAACCCGTGGACATCGAAGCAGAACGTCACAAGTTAGGGTCTCAGGGAAGGAGAGGGGCACGGTGCGGCACCGAGAAACGAGCCATCGCCATTCGGATGTCCCATACGTCGTCTCTAATTCGGCATCCCTTCGCGATTTACAGCGATCGGACACTTTGGAGCAACACAACATAGTTACACGCCCATCAGCGTGGACTGCACACAAAGACATCGGGTCTCACGCGCAAACACACATGCGCACGGCGGATGAGGACATGCGTGGAGAAGCGGCGCCACGCGCAGTCCTCTCGCACCGGCCACACGCACACATCACGCATTAGACGAATCGAGCACCTGTCTTTCTGTTCGCCGATATGCGGCGGACGAGACATTCGCATATCCGCAATGAGGTTTTCAGTGCAACACTGCAATCACTGCTACTTCACATACAGATACTATCGGGTCACGTCAGCTCTTGTATAAATCACACACACGCATTGAGAGAAGGGGAGTGAACTCACCAAGCTGGCGGCAGCGACTGACCGTGCCTCGGGTGCTGCGGTCCTCGGCACGCCTGAGAGGACAGAGAAGGAAAGACACAAAGAAAAGAACCCTTTTTACGTTGCTCATCCAAAGACGCACCACTGAAATCGAAACGAGAAAATAAAAAGACAGGACAGGACGCTGACAGGCTGATGTCTGCCCGCCGTCTGGAGCGGAGCCGCAGAGTAGAGAGAGAGAGGAGGAACGTGAGAGAGAGAGAGAGAGAGAGAGAGAGAGAGAGAGAGAAAAAGGTGGGAAATTCAAACGGCAGCAGAGCTGCTGCTGAAAAAGGAAAACGTGAACAAAGGAAACAAAGAATCTGGGGAGAAAAGGTATCCGGATTAATCAGCCTATAGGACAGAAAACTGAATGGGGGACGAGAGAGAAAAAGAAAAAGAGAGAGAGAGGCAGGGCCACGACACCGGCAACACACACCAGACTTCTACCCAGAGGGCTATAAGATGAGAGATCAGCATAGGGGGGTGGGGGCGTTCGAAAACACGCAGGCACCGTCTCTCACCCTGTGTCACATGTGCGACGGGTGCGTATTCCATCCCGAGGCGGAAAAAACAGGCGGTACGTCTGATCTGAAGCGGCGCAAATAAATCGCTGCGAAACGGCGGTTCATCTGAGTCCCATTCATCTCTCTCTGTCTGAGCGGTCCGTTCGTGCTGTGTTTAGCGGGATATGAATCTGATGAAAAGTCAGCCTCAAAGAGAGAGAGAAAGAGAGCGACTGGGATAGAAGTGATCCCTTCATTTCCTGCAACAGCTGACACCAGTTAGCGCAAGAGGCCCGCTACCCCCTGAGAGAAAGAAGAGAGAGGGAGAGGAATAAAAGGAGAAAGAGATGAGAAAACGAAGAGATTTTCATCTCCCAAATGTCCTTACCCGAGATCTTTTTCTCCGTTTCGGTGGAAGGAAAAGTTTCCAAGCGCTGAAATTCCCCTCGACGCTCACCATTATTCCACTCACTCTTTCTTTCTTTTTCTTTCTTTCCCTCTCTCACTCCCTCTCTTTCTCTAGCTGAACTGAAGATTGGAGCAGGAGGGAGGGAACTAGAGAAAGAATAGTGAGAGAGGGAGGGAGCAGCACAGGGAGAGAGAGAGAGCGAGAGACTGAGAATATCGAGAAAGGGAGGGCAGAGGATAAAAAAAGAGGCATGAACACATGAAAATATGATGTGCTTGGCTTACATTCGATACCGCCTGGCTAGCGCCGCGGCCACAACAGAGGGAGACGAGGAAGAAAACAGAGAGAAGGAGGAACGAGAATGACAGAAGGCAAAGGAATCGGGAAGATGTAAAGTGGAGATGAGAGAAAAGGGGAGACGCAGGGAGACTGCGGCGGAGGAGACCTTTGACGGCCCACTTTGGTGGGCTCTAATAAGCGACAGACAACATTTCACATACACTGTATTATCACACATACCATTCAATCCACAATGCATGCACAAGTTAACACTCTTCATTTTAAACTTAGCGTTTGTTAGTTTGCCACTTCGGCATATCCGGAACACACTCGTGATGCTGTCCGTCATGAGTAAATGGTGTTAGACTTCCCTCTCCTGGACACAAGCAGCCATATATCTTAGAGTACCGCTTCACATTCTTCACTTCGAGATTCATCTGGCCCATTCTGCTTGCTGTACTTCACTAAAAGAAGCTATAGTGCTGTGTTAAGCACCATAACACACTCCTACTCTCCTGACTGTCCGTCTGTATTCTCATGATTTATATCTATGTAAATAATACAATAAGGTACCGATACTAGCCAACAGGGGGCCCCCAACTGCACTTTCTCATGCAGGTGAGGGTCAAATACACACCCACACACACACATAAAAATCAAAGAGACAGACCATGTGGATGGCCCATAATATCTTACTCTAACTACAGAATGAGGAAAGAGCAAGATTGTGATGTCTCAGTCCTCATTCAAACTAGTTCATAAAGTGTACCTGAAATACTTAGGACTAATTTGCCAGATTTTACCAGATTCATTGTAAAATACTCTCTTAAAACGTTAAATGTTTTGCATTAGCCAGCTGAGGTCATACAGTTAAATTTAGGCACACATCATATACACTACCTTTCAAAAAATAAGCACATTAACTATATATATATATTTTTTTGAAAAGTGATCAAATAAACAAGTTATAATCTTAAATGCTGTTCTTTTGAACATCTATTTATCAAATAATCTTGAAAAAATGTATCAGTTTCCATAAAAACATTAATCAAAACAACAAATGTTTCTGAAGCACCAAATCAGCATATTAAAATGATTTCTGAAGGATCATGTGACACTGAAGACTAGAGTAATGATGCTGAAAATTCAGCTTTGCCATCACAGAAAGACGCTTAAAATATATTGAAAAAGTTTAGTTTGTAAACATATTTCACAAAATGACTGTTTTTACTGTATTTTTGATCAATAAATGCAGGTTTGATAAGTGTAAGACACTTCTAAACACATTTCAAGACCGACCCCCAACTTTTGAATGACAGCGTATAATAATATGCAATACCCAATGCAAACACCGTAAACCACTGCACTGTTTTTGATCAGACAGAATAAACCTAGACATTTTTTTTAGCTTAGAGAGTGATGTCATCAGCAAAACACGTTCTCTGGGTCCCATCTCCTCCTTCAACACAAAAGCACTATTGTTTGCCAAGTGTATAAGCAGCCTTAAAGACATGACTGACAGTGAGACAGATATCAAGAGAGAAAGAGAGCGTATGAATGTTGATTACTGAGCCCGAAAGTCTGTTGGAAATAATGTTTTGGGAATGAAAGGGCTGTATATTTAGCAATCTAATCTGAAATCATATGAATTTAAACCCATAAAAGCGCTAAGCTGTTTTCTTCAAATTTCTCTTAAGCTTATAACGTTTCACCAGGGTTTGACCTAGAGAACTCATTCACCGTTCATTTCAGCGGTGAAAAGTGGTCCACCTCCAACAATCTATCCAAATCCAGACCTGTTACTCCAGAGCATCCTAAACTGTGCTAGTTTAAATGTGGCTTGAGGTTTGGTGCTTTTCTAGCTGCATTTCTGGAGCTGGGTTTTCCACATTGACGCCACTGTTTTTTGGTGAAATGAGGCTGAACTCTGCACACATTTGGCTTCGATGCACCATTTTCTCTCCCTGAGGCATTCTGGGTGGCAGAGCGCTCATAACATTATTTATCCACTCCGTGTTTCTTAAGCTGCATTAGAAGTTTGCTGACTCACATTGTAAGCAAAGCAGGAAACGGTATATTATGTATAATAAACTGACTTCAAACATTTATTAATGTCTGGGCAGGCAGCAGATGTTGTTTGTGGTGGGGAAAACACTTTTTGCCATTGCCAGTTTTATCTTCTCCACATTAACATGAAATAAATTGCAGCAGGGATAATATAGATAATATAGACACACATTTTAGATAACACAAGTATTGGTAACACTTTAGTATAGGGAACAATTCCCACTATTAACTAGTTACTTATTAGCATGCCTATTCTTAATATTTTATATTAATTGTTAATTAGTACATATAAAGCACCTATTCTGCATGATCATATTCTACATTCCTAATCCTACCCAGTACCTAAATTTAACAACTACCTTGCTAACTATAAATAAGCAGCAAATTAGGAGTTTATTAAGGCAAATGCCATAATTAATGGTTTGTTAATAGCAAGAACTGGACCTTAAAATAAAGTGTGACCCAAGTATTAAATATGCAATGAGTGATGATCCAAAGCTGTAAAAAATTTAGTCGCGGTTGTCATCAGTAGAGGAAACTATCAGCTGTTCTGTTTCTATAATCCAGTCTATCACTTTTCCACAGCACAATTCTAGTGAAATAACAACAAATAAATGCTAGCATCCATTTAGCACACATACATTGTTTGTAAGCTATAATTTTGGTTTATTAAATAAAGTCATATGAGGACAGTTTAAAGCACTTCATACTTAAAGTGAGAACGTTACTGCTAGACCAACAAGTCATACTTAATTTTCACATACTGATCCATTCATTTATCCACTGACCTACAAAATCCTAGGATTAACCAATGTAAAAATTAAGCTGTCAAATTAAATAAGTCGCAAGTTCATTTGAGCCTTGAATTGGTCGACAAAAACGATTGCTTCCTCAAATCACTACATACTGCAAACTTAGTTCTATGTTGAAAATTGCAACTGTGCTACTGAAATGATCATCAGACATTTCTAATCTTAATGTTGCTGCTTCAAATTCTATGACCTCCATGACCTCCAAATCAGTTTTTTCCATTTTTGTATTTTGACTATTTATCAAAACAGAAAAAGTTGCTAAATCATTTCTGCTTAACATACACTACAGTCCAAAAATAAAAAAAGGAATATATTTAAAATTCATTCATGTCAAACTAAGTATAGTTCAAATCTATTAAAATATTTACTGACATATCACTCAAGACTTACTGATATAAAATTTGTAATTAAACTTTACTTGGAGTACCACCCTAAAATGTGTTTTAATGTCACTATTGATGAGGAATGCATGACCTTTGAATAATTTTGTTTTTTAAATGCATGATATTTAAAGTGTACCTAAAGCATACGTGCAATAGTTCCACTTTAGCACTATATCAAATATACCTCAGTATATCTTTAGTTGGACTTCAGCACTACTTCCACACAATTAACGTGTATTAAGTACAAAATTGCTCGTTCCAATTTAGCAGACTTTAAGTATACCAGTTTAGTATAGCAAAAGTACAATTGCAGGAAATTTTTATAAAGTACATAAATATGTAAATGTATTTGTAGTACGCTTAGTATGAAATAAATGTATTTCAAAGACATTCTAGTACATTTATTTTATTTATATTTTATTTCATTTATGTTTCAACAAGTCTTGAAATACAGTAAAAAAGTAATATTGTGAAACGTTAGAATCTAAAACAACAGTTTTCTATTTGAATCTATTTTAAAATGTAATTTATTCCTGAGATGACAAAGCTACATTTTCTGCAGCCATTTACTTCAGACTTCAGTGTCACATGATCCTTCAGAAATCATTCTAATATGCTGATTTGGTGTTCGAGATTAATTATTAATCAATGTTAAAAAGCTTTTTTATTTGTAGAATCCGTAGTACATTTTTTCAGGATTCTTTAATGAATAGAGCGTTAAAAAACAACAGCATTTATTGAAATGGAAATCTACTGTAACATTATGAATGTCATTTCTGTCATTTTACTGACCCCAATTTTTTACCGGAAGTGTAAATATTCACAAGCGACGCCTTCGGCAGTTTGGCATTTACTTTTGTGTCCCAAACTGCTTTGATAAACATAGACAACTTCTATGCACACAGACATGCTTGCGTGTGTACTACTGAACCAAGCAGAAATTGACACTGTACATAACCAAAAACACGTCAAAAACAACAACCACACCTACGGCGAGCACAAACACCTGTGTCAAACCTCACCAAGGCACACACAAACTGAAAACACAATACAAACACACTGACTGGAACAACACAACATGTTCACAATAGGAGTGTCATTCACAACTATCTGCATACGGGCAGCCATGCGCTCAGATATTTTGTCTGACGCAGTGACTGCAGCTCAACCTGTGGCACACTGCAGATGCTGCTTCTTACAAATTCAGTGTGGTACCAGTCACTATTTTAAATTTGCTTCTACTGTCTTTTCCAGTCATCACGATATATTTTCCGTGTATTGATATGAACACACAAAACCAAATATTAGCCATTGCAACAGCTCAGTAGTATGGCATTACGAATCTCAAAGTGCACAGTTCTTTGGTATGCATGCTGATAAAATTAAGCAAACTGTAATATAATAAATGTTTGCTAACTAATCTTTAAGTACCAACAGTCCAACCAGCATCTTTAAGGTAGAATTTTCACCTGATATCAGTGATATCAGTTAGCGGTTGAGCAAAAAAAAGCCAGACATTTTCTGTTACACGTGTTTTCAAAGCAGTAGAGAAACGCAGTACAAGTAATGGTCAAATAAAATCCAGAAGGAAATATCAAAGAGCATAAGGCTTTCACAGATACCATGTGTATTTTAAGACATGTTTGTGGTGTTTGTGGTGCAGAACACTGTAGGATACCATGTCAGACATATTGTTGCAATAACCGTGTGGTCTTTTGATAGAAATGTAAAATTTCTAGCCTCCGTGGGGAAACAATGCTGTTTTTCATTAAATGCTATACATATAGTTTGTACAGAAACTAGGATATATGAATGTGGTCATTCTGGATACAGGCCTGTTTACACCAAGAACGATAACTATAACAACAAATATATTAGTGTCTACATCAACGAATGATAACATTTGAGCTCTGGGTGGACTCTAATTGGCTGTCAATGTTTTTACCATTTATCAGCTGGAAAAAATCATTCTGAAAGTGATTGTGCATGCGTGTCATTATTGTTATAGGTGTGGTGTGAATTTCCCCATTCACATAAAATTAGAACAACTGTTAAAACTATCATTATAGTTATCCTCCTCCGTGTGAACAGGTCGTAGTTGTTGTAAACACTTGCTAAAAATAACAAAAAAAAAAAAAACCTTTCTGTCAGACTTTCTGTCAAGACACATCCAATGCTGATAATCACTGTTTATGTTCCGCTCTCAGCACATCAGGGGAGCATGTTAGTTGCGATGCTAGTTTATTAGCATTAGCAATGCAGAAGGGCGTCTGCTCGGGGAAAGCTAGGAGGCTGTACAGTTATCTCCCATGTTGTAACTCTAAACTATACAACCTACTACCTCATCCCGAGACATCGCTGTAATAGTTGAGAAGAAGGATAGGAGAATGTTCCAGATGCTTACGTGCTTACGTTAATGTTAAAAATATAAAGTGTTATGCTAATATATAGGTGCAAACTTTCATGCTACTGTTTAAAACAGCTTTAAAATTTTAAGAGTCAACACTGAAAAAAAGTTTCTAGTCAACGTCAGTGGCTGCAGGGAAGACTGTTGCGTTCACCTCGCAGACACATACCTATAGACACGAGCTTGTGCACAGAGTCACCACAAGTTCGGATCTACGGGTTTGTGGCAGCTGGCATCACTGCACTGCGTCACAGCTACACCAACTCCACCTTTCATCGGACAACGAAAATAATGCTAATTCGTATGAATGTTGCTTTTTTTTTTTACTTCATGCACCAAAACAGTTCAACAAACAAAAGACAGACAGGTTTAGAAGTTAACTACTTTTTGAAGAGACATAATGGGCTTGATGGGTGATACACAGGAAGAAGATCATTATGTACATCACCTGAAATTAATGAAAGGATAGATGCAATATAAGGTTATGAATGCAAAAACAGAGAAAGTATTGACAGGGAAGAATCAGTATAGAATCAGTTGCTAAGTCGCTAAATATTGCAGCAACTTCAACTTACGTATTAAGTATATTAATTAGATAATTCGATGCAGAATTATTGGGTGTGGTTCAATGAAAAATAACTTTTGAGTATATCGTTTACTAACTAATTAAAGAAATGAATAAGATAGGAGCTCCCACCAACGTTTTTCATCATAAATTCCTTGAATTTCAAATCAGTACCGCTTTAAGACATCCTGAAGGTCAGTCTGAAAGACACAGGTGGTGTTTGCTGTGCCCAGATCAGACAACACCGCTACTTTTGGATCAAATCTACTGCAGTGACTGATATTTGAGAATGCAGCAATAGCAGAAACACCTTGTTTATTTTTTAATATCTACACACATAGTGTGTATATGCAATTTGAGCGCGACCACAGAAATTTTAGTAATAAACCAAATATTTTAAACAGTTTTAGTTCTGGTTAAATGTACATTCTGCACATCGAATGTATTTTTTGTTTACCCATTACTGCTATTCAATGCACAGAAATAAGAAAGCACAAACTCTGCATAAAGGGCTTTCCCAGTCTGCACTACAAGTTGTAGGTGCAACAAGCTGCAATTAGAAATACCATGATTCATGGTACAGTGCCACTCCCTAAGGGAAATCAAAGGTTATTCCAGAACAATAGAGTAAATGTTTAAGATATCTGCATTAGAATTTGACCTATTTCTACAAGAAGATGCAGTGTTATGCCAGACAGAAAGAAACTAAGTTGTTGGTGGAACAAATACATACAGTACACAGTCACACATTTCAAATGTGTTTCCATGGCATTGTACAAGCACTCAGAACACATTGCTTGCTGATTTTTCTAGCCACTGGAAACAAATGAATTGTGACTCTTCAAACAGTATGTGGACAAAAATATCTGACAGCAACCGAATGAGCAAAATTAGTTTTTTTTACTCCAAAAGTACGCAGAATGTTTGACCGCATTTGACCTACATTTATTTCGGAAATTACCTTGATGTAGTGGTCTAGTATTTCTTACTTAAAATCAAAAAAGTAAATCGTTTGCTTACGACGTGGACAACTGTGGGTTCGGAGCTTATTTTTACAGCAACGCGGATAGCTATCGCAACTTTTAAACTAACAAGAAATGACGCGACTCAGTCGCGAATAAAATGCAGTTTAAAAACACGTTTAGCAAAAGTTGTGAGTGAAAAAGAACTAAAAGAGCGGACAGAGGAAAAAAGGGCATAGGAAAGCAGCGTACCGGTGCAGGACGACTGTCTCTGGTGCTGACCAGTTCGATGTCCATACCGGAGTCAGCCTACACCTGGCGGCAATATGGAGTCAGGCTTAGGGTGCAGACTAGGCCAATTCCGTTGCCCGCAAAAAATCTGGAGCAGAAAAGAAAGACAGCACGTTAGAAGGAAGTACAAAAGTGCTCATTCACACGATCGAACCATTAATACACAAACACGTCCTGACATGAAGGAAGAACACATACAGCACCTACAAACTCGAAAAAGAACCCAAAACGGCATCCCTAGTTCAACCAGAGCAAATCGCCAAGTCATCGGCAGACAACATGGAAAAAGCCCCTGTCCCCTCTTTCGCCCTCCTGTGCGGCCGGTCCTATCCGTATTAACCGTGGAAAAAACCCCCGAAAACCCTCAAAAAATGGGTCAGAAAAGGTTCCGTGGAAGACTGAGAAGAGAAGGCGGAAAGGTCGAATGCGGTGAGATGTGGTCGAGGAGGAGCTGCGGCACTGCCCTGGCTACAGGGAGAGTGGAATTTGTGACCATGCAAAGGAAAGGGTGGTGTTTTCTTTTTTTCTTTCTTTTTTTGGCGCTTCGCTGTGCTGGGGTTTTTTGGATCTCAGCAGGGTCCTTGGCTGCAGTTCTGACTCCCCTTAGTGGTGCCAAAATGTGGACGTTTCCCTTTGTCTTTAACTCCCATGAATAAAACTAACTGAGGGGCGATTAAAAACAAGCAAGGAGCGGCTTGAAACAGAAACAAACTGACAGAGCAATGAAATAAAGCTATAAAAACGGGAAGGAAAAAAGTTTATAACGAAGAGAAGCAGACACTGAAAGAGGAGCAGAGCGTGGTGCAGAAAATAAAAAGCAGCTTTACGGACGACAGAACAGTCTAAAGAGTGAAGACTGAAAAGGACTGCTTTCACACCACATTTCTCTTTCTGCAAATATGCCATCTCTCCGTCTACGCGAGCTGCGCGCTCTCTCTCGCTCCTACTCCTCCCTCCTTCCTTCCAGTCGGCGTCCAATCCACGCCACGTAGTGAGAGAGAAAAAGAGATACACTTTTTTTCAACCTCATCAAAATGGCAGAGACAGAAAGTTACAAGCAAGAGAGCGAGTGAGAGAGTGAGCACGGCTCGCTGTCCTGTTCTGGAAAAAGCCACGGGAAGCGGTCCGAACGCCGTGTTGCTTCTTTCTCTTTTTTAAGGCACAAACTCGCTCGGATTAACAAAACGACAGCGAAAAATATTTTCGTTATGTCTGACGATCAAATGTAGTGCCCGCTGCAGATGGGGAGCTGTGCCCGCCATGTTAAACGGATGCAATTAATAGCATTTTGTCTCTGTGTCTGTCCATCCATCTGTCTCTCTGCCTGTGTCTGTCTGTCTGCTTGTCTCCATATCTATTTGCTTGTTTACATGGCTGCCTAATCCAGGCACTGGCACAGTCTCTTCAATGCTCCCTGTGTGTGTGTGTGTGTGTGTGTGTGTGTGTGTGCGTGTGTGTGAGTCAGTGTGTCAGTTGGTCACAGTCTGGCTGGCGTTCCGCCGCTCCCCAGACAGTCAAACATATTTGAGTGCCATTACCTCACTGTCACAGAGACTCTTTCACCTACATTATTCATCATTCACCCAAAAAATATTTTTGTCCTTTTCTTTATAAATAAAACACTTCATATTTCGTTATTTTGCATCCTGACGAAAATATTTTCATAGCCGAATGGATTTCTAAGTGGAGAAGAGTGCATCCACCCTCTGCAGTTGCAGAATCACATGAGAATTGCTCATGAAATGGTTCATGAGATCTCAATATGGCTTCCCTTTTATTCTGCATTGCAGCCCAACTCATCTATGGTGTGCAACATGGCAGGAGGGGAATAATTTCAGGGGTGCACATTCTGCAGCCAGCATGTGGTGCAACATCATATTCGTTCCCCACATTTTACAATTTCCAAAGGTGCCAACGTGTGATCATGAGACACATACAGTAAGTCACACTAATTCATAATATTCTCTCTCAACAAATAAGTAAATAAATGAATAATAAGCATGCATTTAGATCATGTCCGAAGATAATTACATAGATTAAAAAAAAGATTTTTCAAATAAATGCTGTTATTTCGAATTTTCTATTAAAAAATCCAGAAAAAATATGGTTTCTACTAAAAATATTAAGAAGGATAACTGCTCTTAATTGAATCTTGGGCAGGAAATCAGCATAGAATGGTTTCTGAGAGATCATGTGACACTGAAGACTTGAATAATGGCTGCTGAAATTGTACAGTCAAACTAAAAATTATTCAGACACCTTTCGTTTATGTAAGTGAGGATAGCAATCTAAAGTAAACTGTGACATATTACACCCAAAAAATTCTTCATACAATGTAAAACTGATAAAAATCTGGGACCAAAAATTATTCAGACACTTTGACCTGACCATGTTTTGCTTTTGTTTTTTCTTTATTTGCTAATGCAACCTTTTTACACCACAGACTGAACAAAATTAAGCATTGCTTGGTAACTGGTCAACAAAGTATTGATAGTTGTATAAATACTGTCATACTAACAGTTGTCTGAATTTTTGGTTGATTGTAATCCATTACATACCTTTCTGTCAAAGTTATCTGACATTATCAAGATAAATTTGTTCTGACACAGTTCTTTATTACCATTTTCTAAACTATAGCAAATGAACTGTCATAATCAGTGCCTTAACACTAATTACATTTAAAAAATATAAAACAACCATTTTTAATCAAATAAATATAGCCTTGGTGAGCACAGAATTTTCTTACCAACCCCAAACTTTTGAACAGTAGTGTATATAATATTAAACACACAGTTAATATTAACTAATGCTAATAAATATTTGAATTATTCTGGGTTAAATGTCAATAAATTGGGTTGACATCTGCTCGCAAACAACTGCAACATAATGAAATTGTCTGTAGGAGCTTATAAGGAGGACGAGGGGGCACAAAGAGGCTTTTTAAGTCTCTTCCACATCCTGCTCCTCTTGAATCTAAATGAGCAGATTTGACTTTCAGGTGTCTGCCAAGCCCCCTTGTCTGCCCCTTGTTTGCCCTGTGCCCGCTCTTCGTCTCTCCCCCTTCAACCCTCTCGCCTGCCTTAGCCCATGCCAAGCTTTAAGAGCGGGCCTCCGACATAAGGGTGAACAAAGAGGGCATTAGGATAGGGGGTAGTGTCCGTCGCTGCTAGTTCCAACACGGGGGAACAAAGAGGGAGAAGAGACAGATGCAGAGAGAAAATATAAGCAATATGAAACATTAACTGTTCACATTAAAGTGAACAAAAAAATATCATTTTCAGCTCAAATGCCCTGCACAATCTGCTAAAAAAAGATCAGTCTGAAATGGACCTTGTTAAAAATAAACTTCAGCCACTCGTTTCTAACATTGGGATTCTTTAGATGCATATGCAGAGCGGCAGGTGATACACCAGCCTGGAAAAGCACAAGCTTTGACAGACAGATAGGTATAGTATATATAGCTACAGATTAAACACATTCACAATGCTTGCCATATCACTTATCACCGCTTGTTTGTTGCCACTACAGTTGTTTTATGTGCCTTGTAGTGTGAGACAGAGGTGCAACAAGATCTTATGACAGGGGTATGCAAGATGCCTTAGTTCTGTCATCCCTTTGTGAAGGCTAACATTTATATTTAACAGCTATATTTAAACTATTATGTTTATGCGCATAATGTTTTCCAGGTTGGGTCAACAACTGAGAAGTTCTTTCATTTTGGTGCTTACAAACGAGGAATAAAATAGGGGTACAAAAATCTTGTATACTCTTTAGGGCTGCCCTCTAATAGCCGACTAACTGTTAGTTGACGAGAAGAGACTTTGTCAACCAAAATTTTATTAGTCGCTTAGTCGCAAAAAAATAAAAATAAATAAATCAAATAAATCGCAGTCTGTGATGGACGGATTGTTAAATGCTGGTCTATGTGGTAATACAGTACATTGGGCAGGACATCCAAATGCTCAGCTATCATTCATCGATTTTCATCTGAAAGATGTATGTAGTAGGAACTTTACATGGCCGCTCAATCTAATGTTAACCTAGAAAAAAACGGCGCTATTGAAGTGTCTGTGCGGAGTGTTGAAGCTGAATAGTGGCGGGCTCACTGCATGACAGATGCAGGTCCCAGTGTGTTCACTTGCTCTTAAAATACTCCGTAATTTTTGGTCATACAGATATTAGTAGTACATCTTTTGAATCTGTAAAGACTCCACGTTTATTTGTGTGCACTCAGAATAACAACGAAACGTTGCGCTTTTGTAAAATAATTAAAGCAAACAGGATGTGCTTTCTGCCGTCTCAGTCTCTGTAAACTTGTGCGTTAAACTTTGAAACTCTGTGTATCCTTGCCTTACAGAAATGAAAAATGAAAAAAATGAAAAATGAAAAATCTATAGAGAGTGAAATGTCTTTTTTTAAATGAACCAATTTAAAAAGAAAACACATTTTCTCAGATTATGTAATCCATATGAAACATGCATACAGGCACATCCACTACTGCGAAGATGATGAGTCAGTGTCGCTGACTTCTTCTCATAAGCCGAAAACAAAGTGCGCTCTAGTTTATCAATAAATTATTAAAACATTATTGCAGTCTCTTTGCTGTTTTTCCCTGACACATTCATAATTATTATATCTGCTGGTGTGGCAAGCTTTTTTCATAGCCTTATTAGGCTATGTAGGCAATTAAAGGCTCATTATTATGATTTATATGGTATATAATTTATACTAATAATCAAATAATGGTTAAAATGAACAACTAGTAGTCAACCAGAAACATTTTTAGTCAAGGGCAGCCCTAATACTCTTAAAAATAAAGATCATAAAAGGTGTTTTTCACCTTCATGCCATAGAAGAACATTTTTTTCCTTCAAGAACCTTTCAGTGAACAGTTCTTAAAATACCCATCTTTTTTCTTTTTCTTTATTTTTTCACTATAAAGAAACTTTTGTGGAATCAAAAGGTTCTATAGATGTTTTTCATGGAACCAAAAATGCCAATAAAGAATATTTATTTTTAACAGTGTAGAAAAAAACTGCACTCTTTGTGCACTAATTCCTATAATTCTAATTATATATATATCCAATGACAGAACAAATAGTTATTTAATTACACAATGAAAATAATCGCTCCTCAAAAATCTCAGCTCTGAAAACTAGACATGGACAGGTTTAGTGAAATGTATCATGAAATCACCTGAGGCAAATGCTGGGTTAAGAACAACCCAGCACTGGGTGAAATATGGGCAAACCCAGCGAATGTGTTATTTTGACCCAGCAGTTAGGTTAAATGTTTAACCCAACCTTGTGGGTAGTTCTATTTAACTCAACTATTGTTTAAAAATGACAATTTGGCTTGTTTAAATCAACCCAAAATAGGTTGTAAATTAAAAATCAGACGCGTAATTACTAGAGGCTAAACAAAAATCAAAAGCTGAACATTTTTTTAATAAGCAATTTTAAAAATGTTTATTATTTAATTATTATTTATTCAACTTAATAAATATTAATTTTCTATTCTGAGTTCATTTTAAGCAAGAAATGTAGTAATTTTTGAGCAATAGTTGAGTTAAATAAAATTACTCAGAAGGTTGGGTTAAACATTTAACCCAGGTCAAAACAACCCAATCGCCGAGTATGTCCACATTTCACCCAGGTTGTTTTTAACCCAGCAGTGTATTCATGTAAGTTCACCAGTGGCAAAAGCTCTGGGACATTATGCATACATTATAATAAAAATGATTGAGGCTGTATATATTCTCAACAAGAATGCAGGTCTGAGACGTACTAAGCAGCACTCGAAAGCACAACGTCCTATAATGACTCCATAGGGCACCATCAACCTCAACAGGAAGAACAATGTCGTCTTGTGCTCAATGGCTCCGAGCCTGTTTATGGTGACATACCGGTGAGGTCTTATTGGTTTTCAAAGAAAGAGCCTTGGCAGTAGTTCTGAGGAGTCAAATCCTCTGAAGCCAGAAGAGAGCAATATAACAGAGAACACCCACTCAGCACAAACACGGTAAGGAAGAGAGACACGATTAAGTGATAAAGAACAAAAATTACGAATCTGCCCATGAGAAGAAGCAATAACTCGAGTGACCACTTTAGTCTTATCAATCGGCTGCCTTGTCAGCAAGCAAATGACAAGCAGCATCTATTTTTGAACAGGTAAAACCCGGTTTTGTATTATTTTTCTTTCCCTCTCAATCACAGAAATTAGTTTGAAGAGGTAGATGCATTTTGTACTTCAGAAAATCTAATTATTCATACATCATAGCTATTATAAGTTACTCACTATTTAGCAAAGGGAAATAAATAGGAAATAACTATGTAACATTACATTTTAATTATGCATTTAGAAAACAAACTGCTCCTGGTTTAATTACCAAAAACAGATGTTCATTTAAGAGGAAAAAAAAATTCCTGAGCTGTTGAGCATTCAATGTAGAAAACTAGCTGAGTATTAAGAAAAGGTCTTAAATAAAGTTGCAAGTTTCCAAGACACCTATCTAAATGTCAGATCTGTGCTTCTGCAAGAAAGTCCAGCAATTATGTTTTAAATGGAAGTTTAGGTCAGGCCAAAATTAATGTATCTATCCTGATCTTAATCTGCTCTTTTTCCACAGAGCAGATACAGTATGTTAATGTTGATCTGGCTGAAGAGATGGAAATATCTTATATGCAATCTAGCATTCAGAAACACAACAAATTTAGTCCAGTTTTTAGTAAAAAATAATCTGCAAAAAAAATTCTGAAACCAATGCACTGTTAATCAAATGGAAATGGAAATAAATCCTGATGCACCATTCCTGGTAAAAGTCAGGTGACTTAAAAAATGTGCTTGTCTTATTAAACTTATATTTTATACATGATAGGGATTAATCAGTCTGACTATGTTGAAGTAATTTAAAATTGTATTTCTTTACTTATAACCATATCAATTGTACAATTACTCTTTTCCTGTTTTTCCACTTTTCTCATCTTATTTTTCTGTTTAACAACAGTATAAAGAGAGTGATTAAACACAGCTAAAGCTTCTAATACAATATAAACACTTATGATGACTGTTGTAATTGTAAAAGTGAAAGTTTTAATTGTCTGCTGCTACTGAATTCATCCACTGCTTTTTTTCTTTTTTCTTTCCCGTTCGAGGTCTCTCTCGTTTCTCTCTGTCTGATATTCTTGTCATGTGCTACTGCGGCACCCACACTCCAGTCCTCCCTATTAATCTACCACTCAGATACACAGCGTTGTCACCATCATCCATTCCCAGGATGCATTGCCACAGAACATGAGTCAACGGCTAGAGATTACCAGAATCTTTACTGTTGAAAAAACAGTGCCAGTTCAGGCTTGGTGTCATAAACTACTAATCTCATCACATTGTCATATCAGTACCAGTAAGCACTATCTTTGGTCGATGAATGGTAGTTGCATTTCATGCTATTGCTGCGTCATGAGACTGTGTAACTCAACAGATTGGATCAGCAGCAAAGATGATACAGCACTGATCAGATTAGAGCTGGTTAACCTCCTATTATTACCTTTTCTGTAATAAACCTTTTAGGACAGAAGACATTTCAACAACTCAACAAATATTTACAGTGGCCATCATAAAATAAACACAATATATTCCATAAAGAAAAGAAAAAGAGTGGTAGTAATTAAATTTGCAATTAGCAATGCAGTGCATGAAACTGTGCAGCTCTGTCCTAAAATCTAGCAAGATGCTTCATAATTTATTTTAACAAAAAATGTCATAACTCGATCTTCCAGTGAAGCATCAGATTTCTCTTTAATGATGCATAACAGATCAGTTAGACAGTGTAAATTCTGCCACTTTCTTACAGATTTGCATCCATGCAATCATCAACTGATGGGTAAAACCAAGTCCCACCCAAGTTCTCATTAAAACGTTTCACTTAGATGCATGTCGCAATAGGGAAGATATGATCTGTCAGTATCTCCGTTATATTGCAACTTTAAAGTAACTAAGTTGCCTTAAATTCTGGGATTGCATTCTCCGTGATGGATACATGTGACGCTGGATTTTAATGGGACCCACGGGTTGAAGGTCCAAATAACAGTTTCAATGCAGCTTCAAAGGGTTCTTAACTAGGGTTGGGCAGTGTTTGAATTTTATCGATTATAATTCTTAATGATTCCTAGTTTCGATTCCAATACCATAGTCTGTTTCTGTTGCAGCTGAATGACATGAGCAAAAATCAGCAGACTACAGAACACTTAGAGAATCTTTTGCCTATGGTTTTAACAAAAAAATACCACAGCAAAAACAAAATTTTAAACATTAAATTGCTAAAGACAAGTAATCAGTCGGTCATAAAATAGGAACAAGCAAATATATCAGCAATAGCATAAATAAATACAACTGAACAAATTGCAGGTACAAAAATTTAAATCAAAAGTTTAAAAACACAGCATAGTTTTTTTTCTATATTATAAAATATAGACTAATCCTCATTAAAGTTATGGAAGATATTCAGTCAAGATCAGTGAATGATTTGTTGTTCTTGGATTAACATTAATGATAGGCAGCATGTTTATTAGGCTGCTGTCTTCTTTAACACATGCGTTTTCTTTCTGATCTGTTTACTTTCCTTTTCGACAAAAAAAGGGCTGTATTTATGATGACATACTGATGTATTTTTGTGCATATTGGGTGGTAAATGTCAAAGTGAAGTCGACCCAGAACGTCCTTTTCTGCAGTGCAAATGCATGGAACGGTCTTATCGAATACCCGGTTCTTGGAAATTTGGAACTGGTTCTAAAACAGAACCGGTTCTCGATACCCAACCCTACTCTTAACAATCCCAGCTGAAGAATAAGGGACTTACCTAGCGAAACAATCTGTCATTTTATGCACGGTTAGTTCTTTGTCTGTACACTCATGTTCAAAAAGTGTAGGGTGAAAAAACTCCATCTCATTTTCCCTCCAACTTCGAAATCGTCCGACATCGTTGTTTTACCCTTTTTTTTGTAAAGGTCATTTGACCACCTTTGTACGTTCACTCAGGTCTGTACTTCCGCCTACGTAATGCATGACCTTTCCGACGTGACTACGTAATCCATTAAGTCGTGGATGCAGAGCTAGTGCAAGATGAGCATTTGTGGTTAAAAAGCATATAAATTTCAGTTCATTATTCCTCGGCTGGGATCATGTAGATTCACTCTGAAGCTGCATTAAAACTGCAATTTGGACTTTGAACCCGCTGATCCCCATTGAAGTCCACTATATGGAGAATGATACTGCAGTGTCTTCCTCAAAAACTTACATTTTCGACTGAAGAAAGACATGAACATCTTGGATGAAACAGGTGAGTGAATTATCAAGAAATTTTAATCCTGGAGTGAACTAATCCTCTAAACAGCATCTCAGATTTTTACTAATTCAAACTGTGTAATCTAGCGGCTTTTAAAATGAATATTTATCCATCTTTTTTACTGTACATTATAATGTTGTGATGTCTAAATTCACTTGCTGCATACACATTCAATGTATTTATTTTTAACAAAGTATTTACTGTATAAATGTATAATATTGACCATATATCAGTTATCTGCCATAACATCTAAAATAATGTCAGCCAAAATTTCATTAGCTGTGTATTTCTAATTTTAGGAGGAACCAGTAATGTGCCTATGATATCCTAAAATGTTGCCTATTTAGAAAACTCACTAAATCACTAGAGAATTTTCTTCACAATGCAATATTTTCTCAATATCTACCAGTGGGTCAATATAATCACACAGCATGAAAACAACAACAATCAAACTGCACTAATAAAATCTTCCAATGTGGCATAAACAGTTAAATCCCTTTTAGACCGAAGCAGGCAGGTGGCTAAAGAGACACAAAAATGGAGACAAAGAAAGAAAACAGCCAGAGACCTTCTTAGGAAGGCGTGAGGTTGGACCAGGAAGAAATGTGGGGAGGGGGGGTACCTAATTACGATATTAATCAAGCTTTAATTTCAATTCATCTCCAGTAACCGTCACACACGCTCACTAATCAGAGGAGCAACGCAGCCAACTACACAGTATTAACACATCTCAGCCCCTCGGCAGGATGGAAAGAAAGGGAGAAAGGGGCTGATGAAGAAATGCATACTGTCTCAGTGAAATCAAACTGACTGATGCCTCTCATCCAACCAGAAAATCAGCACAGCACTGACAGAGAAAAGAAGGGAGGGGGGGAACACGGGGGCCTCGGATATATGGCGTGTGCCAAAGTGGGGAAGGGGTTGGTTGTATACGGTGGTGAATATTTCAAAAGGATGCATGTTAAGGGAGTGCATTATTCAACAGACATTTATCTTCAAAACCACTAAAGCTGCAGGAAAACCTTTTTGGTTACATCTTCATTGAATTCTGAAACTGTTGAATCGGTCTTTATAACAGCGGAGACCGTAAGAGCTTTTCCTCCTTTTGCTATACCACTGACATTATTATTGCACAATTATACACGTAAGTGATTATTATGATTGTACCTGTGCTTTGGCAATAAATAACAAAGCCTGAGTTGAAATAAGAAGAAAAAACGAGAGAGAAAATGGCTTAGAGACAGTCGGAGAGAGCTGAGTAGGTGGTTGCTGGGACTCAGGGGGACACAATCTACTAATTCATCTCATGCCAGTTCCTATTCCAGGGGCCGTAAAAAAGATGTCTCAGTAAATTTTAATAATAATATAAAAGCCCCTCTGGCCTCAAACTTTGGCCTCCCTTCTCCCCTCTCTCTTTAGAGCAGGGGCTTGAGTTCAGCTCAGATTTGGAGAGAAAAAGAGTTCAGGAATGCTCATTGTCTGAGGTAAGTGCCTCTCTCAGTTGCTCGCTCGCGTTCTTACTCTCTCTAGTTGTGTTTTCCCTCGGCGCTTAGCGTTTCCTTCTCTTTACCTTCTCTCTAACACTGTAACTACCCTTTATCAGTGCCCCATCTCTCTTTTTTTGGGCTCTCTCTTTCGAAATCTTTTGTCTGCGTCTCCGTCTCATCCTTCTCTCTCTTTCTCTGTGTCATTCTCAGAAACGAACTCACTTTCTCTCCATGCTCCTTTCCTCTTTAATTTACTCCGGAGGAGAGCGGAGGGGGCAGCGCCATGGTTACCTGGCGTCGTGCCATCTCATTACACCGCCAATTGATTCTGGAGCACCGCCACGTCCGTTACCCCTTTTCCCTCCCCTCCTTCAGCCCTCATTCACCACCTCCCCTCCTCTCCTCTCCCTCCAACAGTCAACCTCCCATTATGCTGCTGAGACTGTCTGCAGTGTGGTCTGAATACTGAGCACCATCTCACATAGACACAGAGCCACATATTCCTAAAAACGAGGCTATCAGACCACTTTTCTAATTGGGAACTTTAGAGTCTGTTCCATGGTTAAATCCGCTGAGTCACACACGTCGAGTGCCGTGTACACATCTACCTGCGGCGATGCCACGCGCTGTTTGGTTCGAAACATGTTCGGCGGAGCCCATAGGCCACTTAATTTAGTTTAACACTGGATTTGGTGCTCTCATCCAATCAGAGAGAGGCTAACCGATCATGTGACTGCTGGTCTGGTAATATACAGATGAAGCAGGATGAATATCAACCAATCAAGCTTTCTCGCTCTCACCAACTCCTTCAAACAAGCCAATTTTCTCTGTCTCAGGCACTCCACAGCATACTGTCGGCTCTGCCAATGCAATATGTCAGTGACTGAACGAAAAATTTATATACAATATACAGCATAGAAAAAGGTTTTCCATGTGTTCATACATAGCCATTGGCTCTTATGAAATTAGGCAAAATTAGGGCAAATTTCTTTGCAGGTGCAACAGAACATACGTGTTTTATTTTTATTTTTTTTAACGCTTTAACATTTAAGTCATACCATCATGTGTTTACGGCTCATATTTTCTTGTCTTTATCAGTATATTTCCATTCTGTTTTTCTTCATTAGTTTTATCATCAGCTCCTTGCATTGTTTCTTATCATGTAGACAACAGGTTAAGTAAAATGAATGTGCAATATAGCGCATAAACTTAGCAAAATGCTCCTCTTTATAGTTATTTTTTGTAGCTAATTGATGATCTTATGGACACCGAATGCTGATTCTGAAACGCTGAATAAGCGATTACATGAGACATTTCAGTAAGTTGTACTGTAGGCTATATTATAATAAAAACCTACATTTTGATGTCGATTCATGTTCATTTTGTACTGTAGTAGTAAAGAAAAAGATATGATGCTTTAACTGAGGCACTAAACTAAAGCGATCGTTCATGCCACATTAAGAAGTGCCAAAACTGTATTTATTGTGTGAATAAAGTTGATACTTTGTTTATTAAAAGGTAACAAAGCACAAAACTTATTGTGATTATTGGACGGCAAGTGCGCTGCAAATAATATGATGTTCACGCACTGACAGAACACAGCATGTAAACTAAAGATCTTGATAAGAAGAAGCAATAGTATAAATTACAAATGAAAATTGTCAACGATATTGTTAATGCACACAGCTGATAGCTTTACCTGTTGTAGTTTCTTGAAGTTATGTGCAAAATAGACACTGCTTTTCTGCACTTTCGGTTTGCGCGTCTTCGTCATTTCGATCTCTCTTATGCAGCACAACGGAGTTGCTTTTAGCAGTTGTGCGTCAAAACGTATGTTCGGCGGAGATGAGGACAGTTTGGAAAAAAATTTCCACCAAAACTTTGATGCACATCGTCTCAATTTACAACATCAACATAAACAATGAGATCGCCATTGGCGACCTCAGCAAAAACTTCAAATTAATACTTTTGGTCGCGAATGCGACTGTTTTAGTTGCAGTCTGGAGTCCTATCATACATCATATTCTAAAAGCCTGAAACAAATAATTAAAACATAATGTGTATATTGTATATACATTGAGTGTAATTTAATTTGTTTGTATACAAATCAGCTAATTTTAACCTTCAGTATTATAGTAATGTAGTACACCTGACTCTAATGTTTATTTTACAGCATTAGTTTTGATTTTTTTTCCCTTAAGAAAATTTGCCATGTACTGTACCTGATATATATCCAAAACAATCAATATTGAATAGAATCTAAAGCAGAATCAAACTGAATCGTAAGCTTGTGAAGCATAAATCAAATCGACAGTGACAGATAGATAGATAGATAGATAGATAGATAGATAGATAGATTTAATGTATTTAACTAATTAATTTAATTAATGTTAATTAATGATTTGTCAAATAAGTAGCCACTCTAACTCTCACAATCCTAAAAACTTGTCTCAACATCTTTCTGAATTGCGGTGTTACCATCAGAGGCCCTAAAACTATACAACTATATTGCGGCTGCTCGGAAAGAAAGCTATAGAGCCCGGGCTGAAGCTGAGGTGGGCCTCCCCCAGATCGTGGCCCCTTTCCTGTGCTCAGCTCGGGTTGTCTGAGGACACGGTGAACCGGGCCACCCGATATGAAGGAGAGGGCCCTGCTAAGGGGCCTGTGAGGGACGCAACGCCGCATCTGGAACTCTAGGAATCCTGCTCGGCATGATTGAAAGGGGAGGGAGGAGGACGGGGTGCTAACTGGTGTCCAAAGGAACAGGATTGGGCAGTTTGGATGGATGAAGGGGTGGAGTGGGGGTTGCTGAGATAGAATAGAGATGAGAAGGGGAAATAGAGCCAGAAGAACAATGATTTAGAAGGTAACATTACAACAGACGAGCTCATTTGAGGGTAAATAATAAAGGTACTATGCATCCCGACACATACTAAGTAGGGACCTGAGCTAGCGGGATGATAATTATACTTTTAAAACCAAGTCTGTAAAACCAGTCTGGGCTTAATTCACACCCATTTTTGCTGATTAGTCATTCATAACGGTAATATGAATGTTTGATGTTTAAGCCTCCACAATCTCAGTTTGATCCCCTGTGCCTCTTTCTCTCTCACTTTCCCTCCCTCCCTCCGTCTCTTTTGTCAATGCTAGGAGTATATGAATACCCTCACTGTGAGACTTTCTCTCTTTCTGTTCACACTGCTCTGCTCCGCACAGGGATGCCTGAGCGGTGAGGTAAGAGGGCACTATACCTCAGTGAGCCAGAACACACACTCACTCACACACACAAAATCACACAATGCTTCTCATGCTAAATCACTTGTGCGCACAAAAAACGTCTATATTTTGCCGTCCTCAGCTCCAGGATCATACGTTGTCGCATTATCGGAAATGTTATCTCGAACCCTTTAATAAACACCGAAAGGACACGGAAACAATTTTTGGATATACATGATTGGGCATTTGAATACTATGCATGCACACGCACACACACACAGAGACACAAAGAATGAGTCATGCAGTGATGAAAAGGCAGTCTTTTCAGAATGAACTCTCTGACCCATTCTTCATGTCCAGGAGCCCATTCTCTTTTATCAGGCTCTGACAGATTTCCTTTTCAATAAAACCCATTTAGACACCCAGAACTAGCCCAACGTCCACTATTACAATACAGAAACCTTCTTAAGTGAAACTGCCTCTTTTGCGACGATCCAGGAGCAGATGCCTCAACGCAAATTCTTCACCTCTACTTTCAGGATAGGTAAATTAAACAAAAAGCTTCAATGAGATTAAAGGGGAAACAAAACAGAGGAGAGGCTACAAAAGAAGCGTAATGACACAGTAACCGCAAGCTCGTGTTCTGATTGACAAATGACAAGTTATGATTGACAAGCGGAGAAAAGTTAGTCCCAAGACAAAATTGGTGACTGATTATGTGCATGTCTCGAAATGAATGGGCTCTTGAATGAAAAGAAAAGGGTTTCAGAGAAAAGCCAATCATTTCATGTACTGAGGCAATCCATTGCAAGCCCCAGAATAATAAACAAACTTTGACCCATTTCCACAATGTTTTCTCACACATGATCAACTGGCTAAAAGGACATGTGTGAAAAACCCTGTGATTTAGATGCGATCGCAGCTCTCAACAATGTAATTTAAATCATTTACGCTTTGTTTTCCCGTTGGCAGTCACTCAGGAAAGGTTGCAGTTAACTCGCAAACTGTAAGTTATGGTTCTGCAGCAAAACCTCCCTGCCAGATATTGACAAGTCTCTTTCAAATCTCTGTCCAGAAAAGGAAAAAAATAAAGAAAAGCTTGTTCACAAACGGAAACATGGAGTAAATGAATGGACGAATTGGAACATCTCCCAACATGCTAACAAACACCAGAACAAGAGAGACTGTTAAAGTGCTGGAGAAAATGACCGACACTCTCAAACATCCTAAAGGAGTCTTTCATCCAAAATGAAAATGCTGTCATCATTTAACTCATCCTCGTGTCATTCCAAAACCATATGCTGTTTTTCCAAGAAGGACGCAAAAGGAGATTTGAGGGCAGTTCGGTCAAAACCACAACTGTCAAGGTTTAGCGAAAACAAAGAAAACACAACAAATGCAGTGTAGGGGATCTACAGAAGTCAATTTTGCTCAAAGGGAATCATTTAAGATTGAACCGAATCTCCGTTTTACAGCGGATCAATGAATCGGTCAGTGATTCATTGAGCGAGCCGTATAACATCAACTCTACTGGATACTAATATCCAAAATATAGTGAAAACACTATTTCTTAGCACGGTAACAAGGTCGGCAGTTTAAGACATTAATTTATAAGCACAAAACACAAGATACTTCTCTTTTCAATATGAATAGGAATTTATTGGAAAAACCTAAGACATATAAACTAATCTAACACATAGACGCGCATTCACACATTCATACAAGTTGCAGAAAGAGAGAGAGATGAGGAAAGAATGAGTTTAGAAGAGTGAAAATGTGAAATCCCAAGTTTATAGCATAAGTATATGCAATTGCTTAGACCTGAACAACCATCAATCATTTAATTAACCCTCGCGTTGAGTTTCTTAATGAGGTTATTAAACTTTATATTAAGTGCACCAGTTCAGCTAGAATCTGGAGGTTGTACTTGCGTTGCCTTTGTGTTAAGGGGTTTCCTTTGATGACGTCGTTGCAGAAAGGGGTTCCCCAAGGTTGCTGATTGGTTGGAAGTCCGTGGTCATTGGAAGTGATGTCTTGGGCGTTGGCTGGAGGATGGAGTTGTGTACGCTGGTTGAAGTTTTGAGGCGGGCACGAAGTCTGAGACACGGCTTAGCGGCAAAACTTAACTTAGAACACGAAACTCTCAACGGAAAGAAAAGATTAAAGTAAAAGAAAGAAATGTGACGGTCTCCTCATGTTTTCACTAGAGGAGTGGCTGGCGTGCAAGCCAGGAAACGTTCAAAGAACGCAAAAAGCATGGCGAAGACCAATAGCTAAAAGCTAAAAGCAACGGCTAAAAGCATGGCTAGGAGCGATGGAAATAGCAAAAAGCCCAAACTAAAAGCAAAATTTGATGGTGTCCTGTGGTTTTAAACTCAGCTTTGGACACATCCCAAAATGGTGTCTTGACCAATTAGATGTTGTCTTAACTCGGGATATTGCTATGTTTCTCCTCCCAAAACATAAATCAGCACGTTATCTTATCAGTCACATGGTCAGAATTTTCCGCTCTTGCAGAGTATAATTTGGCCATGATTCCTATAACATGAATACAACGCATTTGACAATGAATTGATTGGTGGAAACATTCAAAGCATGAATTTTCAAACTCATACATACCAAACATGAATATAAACCCTTAAGCTATTCAATAGTTATTAAAAAGGACATACACAACGAGTGATTAGAACATAATAGACAAATGTGTGGGTGACATACATAGTAGGGAGTTATGCAATGGTCTGATGTTCATTCATAAGTCCTTTTAAGCATCATTTTGGTGCATATTTAGGTAAAATGGACAGTCTCTGCCATTCTGTGAACTAAGGGCATGTTCCAAGGAACAAAGGAATTTAGAAGGAACTTGGTCTGGTTCTTGTCTTGGGTGGGGGAGCACCACCCAACAAAGTTTCCTCATGTGATGGTCCTGATGTGCTGCATCTTTGACCATTAATCTTGGGTTTCTCGCCCCAATATTGACAATCTCCTTCCTGAATTGGGATTATCAATAATTGTGTTCTTCTTGTTTTAATGTTGCAAGTTGTTCAAAGCTGTGAAAGTTGGTTGGTTAGGCTTACTTCTGGCTGGCTGGCGCCAGGGTTTCCTGGACAGATTTATGACGTGGTCCTGGCCCCTTTGTGGAATTTGGCTCTTTGGTTTCAACCAAATGTTCTGATCGAATCTTCTATTTGTCTGATTCGCTCTGATACCCTACATATCCCCCCTTCGGTCGACGATGTGTTGGTTGATGAAGACATCGGCGAGCGCTGGAGAAACAAAGGCAGAAGAAGCAGACACCAACACAGCAAACAACAAGACAACACCTCCAGGACAGTTACTGTACTGGTGCAGGGCATTAGGTTATTTATGGTACAGTCACTTACATTTAACTAGCCAGCATAGTTTAGTACACTGAGAATAGTCAAGTTCAATCTAGAAATTGTTGTTCGAATTTGTTTTGGTAGGTTGATTCTTTGATCAAATTTTGCAATTAAAATTTGTTTGTTTCTTATAGGTTTTAATTTAGAAATGTTCACCTTTGATTTCTGGTGAATCATTTGTGGTAAAATGGTTTGACCTATCGGGCATGGAGCTCTTTGGCTTCCATTCAGTTTAGAGTGGCTTGTGGATATTAGGCGTGGCGAGTCAATCCTAATATCAGATCTTTGACCCCAGTGGGGTGGCTAGGAGTTTCACCTGCTAAAGAAAGAGAGAAAGGAAAGGGATAGGTCACAGAAAACAAACAAAACAAAGGAGCTGCGGGTTTTCCTAGTGTGGCTAACAACTACTGTTGTGCTAGGATGCTGTGTGCAGCTAGGGTGTCATGTACCTTGACTTAGTGTCAGGTGTTCTACCTGTGGTGAGGATAATTGCATGTTCCTGCACGATGAGTATGAAACTACGTTAAGCTATGATTTGAATATTCTCCTTGTGGGAAGAATATGTTGGTTGAACGTGTTATCAGTAGACGTAGTTATGTTGTGTGTGTTAATGATGTAGTGCAGTGTATGGTCAGATCTGTTTCAGTCTGTTTTGGCTCCCCCCTTTTCTTGCATGTCAGTGAAGACTGGCTCTCTGCATCCTTGGCTTGGATGAGGGCGTGTCCATGATCTCATGGGGGTCGGTCCAGCAAGGCAGGAAGTTCGTTAGCAGACAGTCTGAGGTTTGGTTTGGCATGGCTGTGTGAAGCTGGGATGCAAAACCTTGTCTCCTATGGTGCATTCCTCTTGTGATGCCTTCTGGTTGTGGCAGACCTTCCGACCTTCTGTGCTTTGGTGGTTGCTGTTGCACAGACATGAATGTGGTTCTTGGAGTTGGAGTTCATTTTGCAGTTTCTTAGTGAGTGATGAGTGACTGAGGTGATGTTGTTTGGTACCTCAGCATTTACATCAACGGTGGGCCGTGAGAGACTTGCTCTTTCTGGGTGGTTGATGAACAGGTGCTTGTCATCTTCTGATACGGTGATGTACCAGGTGGTTGCCGGCCTTCCGTTCTGTCGCTGGTCACAGCGAACATGACTCATGTTTCTAGTCATTTGTGTCTAGCTGGTTTTCAAGGAACTCTTTCAGTTCTTTCATGACTTGTTCCATGTCTTCTGATGGTAAGCCATGTTGTTCTTGTGGATACTTAGCACCATGGATGTCTGAGTGGTGCTGATGTGGGTTTTGTCGTCGTTTACCCACTCTAGTTGGACGAGACGTTTGATTGGCTTGGTACGTCCAATTAGGTTTCCAGTTGATCCTCTCTTTTGGGATTTCTGAGAAGCGTAGCTTGTCCCATGGCTTTTCGCAGCGGCTGGGCTGATAGCTGTCGTGGAAATGGGGGTCACGTTCTCTGTGCTCTTGAGGGAGGACTCTGGTGTCGTGATGCCACTGGGTGTCATCCAGTGCGAGGCTTGAGTCTTTGGTGACAGAGTTCAAGAGTGTAGATGTTTTGTTACCTTTCTTTGAGGCCATCTTCTGCTTGTTGTAGGCCTTTTGTGTTAGGTCACGCAACTGTTGGATAGTCATGGAGCGAGGACAGGCCATGACGCCTAGATGACGACTGACTCCAGGGTGCAGGGTTCTTAGGAAGAGGCTTTTGAAGTTCACATCCTCTTCAAGGTCAGGTTTGTTGTGTGCACCAAAGTAGGCTTGTCGGAGCCGGTTGTAGTAGGCTTGTGGAGTCTCTTGTCGACATTGTTTGGTTTCTAAAGCAGTTAACAGTCCATATTCAGACTCTGGGTCTGTAAACTCTTTAATCAGGACCTCACGAAGTAGCTGGTAATTTGACTTTGTGTGACTGGGTTGTCGATCTAGGAAGTTTCGTACCTCGGGACTTGACGTGGCTCTTAGGAGGTACAACCTGTCTCTGTCAGTCACATGAGGTCTCATTTCCAGGTGAAAGTCGATATCTTGCAGGTGAGCCTGGATGTCGTGGCTCTCTTTGGAGTTCGGGTTGAACTTGCAGATGTTGTTAGACAGCTTGCTTAGGTCTTTGATGGTCATCCCATGTGCAGCTTGAAGGTCTGCTTGGATGGGGTCTGTTCTTTCGGTGACAGGAAAGAGTTCTGTGGCAAAGGCAGGTGAGGTTTTGGGTTGTGGCTCTTCGCTTCTTTCATTGGATGCCAGTTCTTGGACGTGGGAGTCTGTTCTGCTCAGCAGTGGTGAGGCTGAGGGATGTTTCTCCCTTCTTGGCTCTTGTTTCAGTTCATAAGCATGTTTGAGTTCTTTTCTGACCATGCAGAGCTCGTCGTTGGCATCATCTAGATGTTGGGTCAGATTATCTATTTCAGTGCTGTACCTTTCAAGGTGGTCTTCTAAAGCACTGATTTCAGCATTCTGGTCTCTGATGTTTTTCTTGGCTTTCTCTAGTAGCTGTTCGGCATACTGAAGTCTGTTTACCAGGTCTTTCTGGGCAGCGTTTGCTTGTTGTTGGTCACGTTGAGCTGCTGCCAGGGCTGCTTGGAGCTTCTTAACTTGTTCCGTTGTTTCCTGCTCCCTCTCGTTGGGTGCTTTGAGTTGATCTTGAACTTTCACGTCCAGCTTGGCTATGCGGCGTTGGGCACGTGTCAGCTCCTCTTGGAGGTGGGTGATGTGCTTGTCGCTCAGGTGCAGCTGGGCTGTGAAGGCATAGCTTAGGGAGCTTGTGATCTTGACTAGCTCCTCATGGTTGTTGTTCTGGCTTGGATCATGTGTCAGGAGGCTTCTCAGGATTAGGATTATTATTAGAAATAATAACAGTTCAAAGGTCTTGGGGGTGAGGCTTTCTGTCATGCCTCTCAGCCAAGTGTTCACATCTTCCCCTTGGGCGATGGGGTCTGCAGTATGCTGCATGTTGGCGCACTGAGGAGAAGAGGGACTGACACAGATCTGTGTGGTGTAGAAGCCTATGTGTGGTGGGACAACTAAATGTTGTGTCAGTGATTGTGAACCACTATTGAAGTGTGGTGATGGATGTGTTGGTCTCAAGGTGTCTAGGCAGACTAGGGATGTGAAGACTTCGTCACTCTAATGAGGAAGAGGAAAAAGAGAGAAAGGTGAAACACAATTCAGTGTAATAAATCAATTCCTTTGCCAATGGGAATCTTCCGATTAGATTTTGTTATCAAGAAGGTAAACAATATTATTATATCTCTGTTTGAGACAAAATAATACAATAATAATGTTGATATCTCTTTTCTTAGTCTGACAGGATTGACACCGTACACCTTACAGTTGGACCGCCTACCAGGGATGCTTCGAAAGCGACGGTTGTTCGACACTTATCTCTATTAATTGATCTCAGCGTTTGGTGAGATGCAAAAATTTGGAATCCGTTTTAAAATGCAGGGAGGTTAGGAAGAATGAAGGAGGGTTTGGTTACAATCAAATTCATAAGGATAATTCGTCTTCGACAAGATTGTTTATTTCATTCACTTAGAATCGATTGATGGTTCTTACAGGTCCCTAAAAATGTGAAGAGGGAAGAAAGCAGAAGAGAACAGGAGAGACTTGAGTAGAAGGACAGGAAAGGAGAGTAGATCTGGTCCACTCACAGACTGTGTTGCTGTTATGCCCAACTACGAGTGTAGCGTTGTTAATAGTTGCCGTACAACTAATGAAACAACAATAAAATTTGAGTGAAAGAGAGCTGTCTTCCTAATTTATTCGAACTTGTAGCGAGGGATAACAATGTCTCCTGTTAAGGGCTCAGGTGTGTCGTTCCCGAACTAGGATACCAGGAGGAAAGAGAGAGGTAAGATAAAGTGGAACTGAAAGTAATAAATGGCAAAATAATCAAAATGGAATTAAATGAAAGAGGAAATCAATAAATAAATATAGAGGCTAAGTGTATAGCCAAACAGGAAGAAGGAAGGGTAAAACGCAATAAGAGTAAGTGCGATTCTGAATAGAATCTATTAGTAAGGGTTATAAATCAGTTAGAATAAGTTTACTTAAACTTTCAAAGTTCAAGGCTCATTCTTACCTACAATGATTAACTGTTAGGCGTAAAAGAATACTAGAAATAATGATCATATGAAATGACCTGATGAGGAAATCTGAATGATTCCAAATAAATTTAATGTTTGAATTAAATTTGAATTTGGCACAATTAATAATTGTGGAGCAGTATTTCCCTTTCTAGTAAAATGCAAATAAGTAGTAGAAAGTGAGAAATTGGAGAAATAAGAAATAGAAAGAGACCAACGGGTGTATTAGTTAAGATGTTCAAAGGGTTAAATCCCTTTAGCTTTACCCAAACACACTGTATACAACCAGTAGATGTTAATGCTAACTGCTAACCTTTGAGGCTAATCTTTAGCATAGATTTCAATGTAAACACAACAGGTTCGTTAGCTTAGCAACACCGTAGAGTTTGTTTACATATGACGTCGACGTGCTGCGCGTGCGCAGTTCAGAGTTGCTCCGGAAGTAGGTTAAGACTTCCGAGTCACGATCGTAACTATGGTGACCAAACAAACTTTAGTGGACTAAGCACATGAATGTTGCATTGCAAGTACAGTTAAGCATGTTAAATGAAATGTCGGCGCATTTCAACACTGTACAAATAACACCACTTTTAGTTGGTTTTGCGATGTGGCGCTTTAACTCTTAGTTCGTTTAGAGTTAGATTTGAAATGTATTCAAATACAGCTTGGCGCTACAATAGGGGAAACAAGGATATCGATCTCGGCGGATCGTAAATCTACGTGTCAATTTCTCTGGGCACGTAAACACAACACAACACAACAGGGTTTCTTCGCTGTTGGTTCAAAGTTAACTTTACTTGATCAAGCTTTTAACACACTCCCATTCAGATCACACACGTAGTGTAACACGAGATATGTATCTTAAATTCACTTAGTGAACAGACACAAACAGGCAAGCATTATTTCTAATGTTTAACCCAGGGAGTCGAATAGCATAGTGGAATTGGCAATGGAACACGCACTGACAATCAATCTATGAACAATAAGGCCTTAGAAATAGATTGAGGAACACGCTCAAACTATTTTTATCCGTCGATTTATTTCCTTTTTAATCACTGCAGCTTAGCTCTGTTCAGCTAACGGTGACTGAGATTCCCCTGGTCGGGAGTATAGCTATTGAATGACACTGGAACACGCAATGACATCAATTCAGCTATAAACAAGGCATTACGGAAAATGAGGAACACGCTCAAATTCGACCTTATTGTACGATCTCAGATCTTACCTTTGAATTCATTTACTACAGTTTATAAGAGAGGCGCGAACTCGAGTTGCAGCCTCCTCTGCGCTCATGCATTCGTGCGTTCAGTCATTCAAGCGGCCGCGCGCTGCTTACGTCACACACACGTATCAACTCAGAAGTTTCTCATCTTTCATCCGCAGCAATAGAAAAGATGAAATAACTTTATGGCTAAAAATTAGATTAAACTGCCCGCATTCTCCACCAATATACTGTAGGGGATCTACAGAAGTCAATTTAGCTCGAAGGGAATCATTTAAGATTGAACAGAATCTCCGTTTTACAGCGGATCAGTGAATCGGCCAGTGATTCATTGAGCGAGCCGTATAACATCAACTCTGTAATGGATACTAATATCCAAAATATAGTGAAAACACTATTTATTAGCACGGTAACAAGGTCGGCAGTTTAAGACATTAATTTATAAGCACAAAACACAAGATACCTCTCTTTTCAATGTGAATAAGAATTTATTGGATAAACCTAAGACATATAAACTAATCTAACACATAGACACATTCACACATTCAGACCATTTAAGGAAAGAGAGTAGATGAGGAAAGAATGAGTTTAGAAGAGTGAAAACATGAAATCCAAAGTTTATAGCAATATATGCAGTTGCTTAGACCTGAACAACCATCAATCATTTAATTAACCCTTGCGTTGAGTTTCTCAATTAAGTTATTAAACTTTTTATCAAATGCACCAGTTCAGCTAGAATCTGGAGGTTTGTACTTGCATTGCGTTTGTGTTAAGGGATTCCCTTCGATGACGTCATTGCAGAAAGGGGGTTTCCCAAGGTTGCTGATTGGCTGGAAGTTCGTGGTCGTTTGAAGTGATGTCTTGGGCGTTGGCTGGAGGATGGAGTCGTGTACGCTGGTTGAAGTTTTGAGGCAGGCACGAAGTCTGAGACACGGCTTAGCGGCAAAACTTAACTCAGAACACGAAACTCTCAACGGAAAGAAAAGATTAAAGTAAAAGAAAGAAATGTGACGGTCTCCTCATGTTTTCACTAGAGGAGTGGCTGGCGTGCAAGCCAGGAAACGTTCAAAGAACGCAAAAAGCATGGCGAAGACCAATAGCTAAAAGCTAAAAGCAACGGCTAAAAGCATGGCTAGGAGCGATGGAAATAGCAAAAAGCCCAAACTAAAAAGCAAAATTTGATGGTGTCCTGTGGTTTTAAACTCAGCTTTGGACACATCCCAAAATGGTGTCTTGACCAATTAGATGTTGGCTTAACTCGGGATATTGCTATGTTTCTCCTCCCAAAACATAAATCAGCACGTTATCTTATCAGTCACATGGTCAGAATTTTCCCGCTCTTGCAGAGTATAATTTGGCCATGATTCCTATAACATGAATACAACGCATTTGACAATGAATTGATTGGTGGAAACATTCAAAGCATGAATTTTCAAACTCATACATACCAAACATTAATATAAACCCTTAAGCTATTCAATAGTTATTAAAAAGGACATACACAACGAGTGATTAGAACATAATAGACAAATGTGTGGGTGACATACATAGTAGGGAGTTATTCAATGGTCTGATGTTCATTCATAAGTCCTTTTTAGCATCATTTTGGTGCATATTTAGGTAAAATGGACAGTCTCTGCCATTCTGTGAACTAAGGGCATGTTCCAAGGAACAAAGGAATTTAGAAGGAACTTGGTCTGGTTCTTGTCTTGGGGGGGGGAGCACCACCCAACAAAGTTTCCTCATGTGATGGTCCTGATGTTCTGCATCTTTGACCATTAATCTTGGGTTTCTCGCCCCAATATTGACAATCTCCTTCCTGAATTGGGATTATCAATAATTGTGTTCTTCTTGTTTTAATGTTGCAAGTTGTTCAAAGCTGTGAAAGTTGGTTGGTTAGGCTTACTTCTGGCTGGCTGGCGCCAGGGGTTCCTGGACAGATTTATGACGTGGTCCTGGCCCCTTTGTGGAATTTGGCTCTTTGGTTTCAACCAAATGTTCTGATCGAATCTTCTATTTGTCTGATTCGCTCTGATACCCTACAGCAGCATAAAATTTGTCTACATGACTCTTTCCGCTGTTCGCTGATGGTTCTCAAATCTCGTTTTTCGATAAGGGGAAGCACTGATGCATTGCATGGAACCACTTGTATGGTACTTTTATGATTTTTGATTTACCTTTCATGATTTTGACATCCATTGTTACTATATGGAAAGGATCTGTCTGAAGACTCTTTAGAAATTCTCCTTTTGTGCTCCGCCGTAGAACAAACATGTGGAACAACATGGAGGGTGCATAAATAATATCAGAATTGTCATTTTTGGCTGAACGATCCCTTTGAAGTAGCCCTTAACATTGAGCACTACTCGTAAGTGAGAGGACCCTACATCTTGAGAGGCTAAGCATTTACCACGGTACGTGTTTTTGTATCTGTAACTAAGAACGACTACGGAAAGGAACAAAACAGGATGACAAGTAGCGACACTGTAGTGCACTACAAAGAGCCTAAGTGAACATAAAGGGCAGTGACACACCATTTCCCAACACTTTGGAATACATTAAGAAACCTATATTTGTAAACACATTTAACATTTTTGGGATGGTGATTAAATCACCAGCGCGGTCAGTGCTTACAGTACCACTCCGAGATCTTAGCGAGTAGGGGTGTTGACCAGAGAGAAGAGTCAGTCTTGGAGTGTGTTTACACAGGCTAAAGAGCTGTAATGTTTCAGCTGAGAGGGAGCAGAAGTGCCTGCCGTCCCCCTAATGGGCCTCAGAATAATATCAGACAGAAAGGGCCTAATTATGACAGGACTACGATCCCTCAGCAACACAAGAGGAGACGAAGAGAGGCAGAGAGACGAAGTAGGACAAGATACAGGGACAAAAAAAAGAAGAAAAAAAAAAAGCTCGAAAGAAAGAACTCCTCTTACTTATTTTCTTACGTAAAACTTTGAATTATCACTTTGTGTGAAATTTGCTTTGCTATCCACTTTTTTCTGAACAGGAAAGTCTCGGGCCACTGGAACGGCGCTTTACATTTCCCATCTCTGGCGTTTCTAGTCAAACTGACGTATTTCTGAGACAATAATATAACATTAAACCTCCACACATTTTTATATTTAGTTATACTGAAAAGTTTCAATTCAGTCTATATTTTTTTTACACCGTTTTAACACGGATTTCTAAGGAGACCGGAACACGAAAGCACCTAAATGGAAGTTAGAATCCATCATGGTGATGCTCATCGGTTACTCAGGGAAAAGGTGGCTATAACAAACTTGGCTTAAAACCAAAAAGCAGTTGCCATCACTCAAATCAAAACAGAAAGACAGAAAACCGGTTAGATGTCATGTATTCAAACATTTTTCAAGTCACGATTTTGAAAAGTAAAACGGGGTAAAAGAACAGATAATAGCAATTATACACTTTGCATTGTATTGCCTGAAAAACTAATGACCTCCACTAGCAGATTTGATTTGGGGGTGTCACACCTTTCACTTTTTTTGCTGAATTGTCACTCTCTTCTTACAGGTCTGGCACATTCACCAATTAAGAATGGAGGAAGGGTGACAGACTAAACAGCTGCACTAAATTGATTTACATTTTGGCAGGAAATCAACTTGAAGCTAGCTGAAATATGCAAAAGCACATTCTGCAAATGTGAACAATAGACTAAATTAGATGCAATTCATGAGCAACTTTACAGTGTAAAACTAGGTGCTTTGTATTACAGATTTACGCAAATTTTTATGAATGTCGATTCAAATTTGTTGCGAAATGACGGCGTTTCCATTAACCAATGTTATGCGACTAAAACATA